>JABFDZ020000054.1:1801934-1811971 GCA_019775955.2 Pollimyrus isidori
CATAATCCTGATATCACTGTATAACAATCTGCTTTCCTCAGCAGTTACATTAGGTGCTCTGTAACAAACACCGACAAATAGGCTATTTGAGTTTTTAGCATCTAATTTTACCGTCCACCGTGGACGTTCTGCTCCTAAGCTTATTGCCGACTTCCATAAATTTATCCTGCAGAACAGCCCTCCTACCCTTGCCTATGTTGTTGGTGCCAACATGCACCACGACAACTGGGTCCACCCCAGCTGGGGCCAAAAGCTTGTCCACATGATCTGGAAGGTCCCCTACCTGGGCACCATGCAGGCAAGACAACGTACAGGACCCTCTATCACACGCCCAAATGATGGAACAAGGGAGACCCATGTATTGTATCAACATGAGGACAGGCTCTGGGCCGAGTCCCAGAGCAGCACCCATCCCCATCCAGCCCAATCCAGCCCAGTCGGGCCCCCTGGCCGCCACCTCTTCAGCATCAGTGCCTGCGTGAGCATGTTCCTCAGGTCAGCAGGGGGCGCGTCCTTGCTCCTGCTTTCCAGGAAGGTGTGCGTGCTCAGGATGAGGTTGCTGGTCTTCCCGCTCTGGGTCTGGCACGTCAGCTCCCCATTGTACAGCAGCAAAGGCTTGTGGGAAAAGGGCAGCTTCGTGCCCCCAGCCAAGCTGACTCTGGAGCCTTTGGCACAGTGGGGTTAAAGGTCAGAGCTTTGATGACTGACAGGAGCACAACAAAGTGATACTTAAGCAACCAATCATCAAGAAAGTAAGAACACATTTGCTCATTGATCTGATGCTTTTATCCAAAGCAGCTTACAGCAGAAGGGGTACAATTTATGTTGGATTTGAACCCACAACCTTCAAATTATCGGCACAATGCTCTACTTGTTGAACTACAAGAGCTCTCGTGAGTGAGCTCTGTAACTCAATTAGGCAAGTCTGCATCCTTAACTCCTGCTTTTCCAACTGCTGCAGGGTTAGGGGATAAAGGGGACAGTACCTTGGATGGTGTCCTTGTAGAAAACGTAGGTGTAGACCTTGTCGTCGTCGTAGGCCGCGAACACGCCCTTGTCTGTGGGCCAGTTTTCCCACAGAACTCCTTTAATCGTTGGTGAGAAACTGGGGATTTCAAACACGGAGTCGTTCACCTGGAGGGAAAGGGGGGTCGGGGGAGAAGAAGGAAAATAAACAAACTCACAACCAAGACGCCATCAGGTAGAGAGAAAGGGAGAGCGAGTCGACCCACCGGACAGTAGAGGAAGCCGTCACTTTTATCGTCGATGAAAACCAGCCGCGTGCCGCTGGGGTCGGGGACGACCTTGCGGATGCCCACTGGGTGTCGGTGCTCGTTGATGTACTGCCAGTCCTCTATGTAGAAGCAGTGGATCACCCCGGTCTGCATGGTGAGAGGAGTGAGGCCTGCTTCAGCATGTGAGGCTTCACCCTTGGCATCGCTGCCTGCCGCGCGGGCAACACTGTGGTCCCTCAGGTGGAGCAGATCCTCTCACTCCACTGCGATGCGGCTACATGTCACCCAGGGTTTGAGTGGGACCCTTACGTCTGTGCTGTAGAACAGGAAGTCAGCGGTGAGGGCGTGGCTGGTGATGCGGCACTTGTCGTCTCGACCTGGGAACAGGCGCGTCTGTCGGTCCTCCTGCACGTCCCGCTCCTCCCCCTCGATCTGGACACACATAGTCAACCGTTATTCCCAGCGTGATGCTGGGAGGAGGCAGAGACCCAGAAGCCGTCAGTCATTCGGCCACGCCCAATGGCAGGGGTCGGGGGTCTGGGCAGTGGGCGTGGCCACTCTCACCGTGTGGAGCTGCACCTTCCCCTCGAAGAGGGCGGCGGCATAGTCGGCGTTCACGCACATGCAGGCCACCGTGCCCAAATACTCGGTGTCCCTCAGCCTGTCCACCCCTGCAGGTCACACCCACACACACACACACACACACACACACACACATACACACACACACACACACAGTGTCACTGACGGAAAACGGAACCCAACAATGCGAGTTGTGATTATCGCGTGGACCAATGAATGAAGTGAGAATGGACATGCACTTTGACAGCCCCCCCCCGGTCACATAATATAATGAGCTCCCCCCTCTGGACACGGCCCCACCCACCGTTCTCTCCCAGACTGTAAAACCAGGCACGGTTGTTCATTCCCACGGCGACATGGTACGGTCCCACAGCAATGAAGTTGGGCTCCACCTCCACAGAAACTGTGAGCAGTGCTTCCTGTGCCAGGAGACCCAAAGAGGCTCGTGGGCAAGGTCAAGATTAAAACATGTTTATGGAGCCTTTGTGACTCCCATTGGCCATAACCTCTAGGTGTCCAGAGAAACACATATTATCATTCCGCACACATTGCATTATGGGTATTCCTGATTCATAAAAGGGGAGACCATGACAGGGTTTGTGTCACAGGTACTGACCCCCTCCACGTGGTTGGCCACAGTGACCTCCAGCAGAGAGGTCAGGTAGGCCACGCGAGTTCCACAGGTGTCCCCCAGAATGGGCAACTTGGTCAGGAACACGTGGAGCGCCCCTCGCTGGCTGGAGATGGCCAGAAGCTGCCCGTCGTCTGTCCAGGAGAGCTGGTCTAGACCTAGCAGACACACAAACACATGTAAACAGTGACACTGCATTTAGAATCCTGACCTGAAACTGACATCCCTTTGATAATGAACCTGCCAGGTTCATAGTTCCATCTAAATGCCTGTACTTGCTCACTATTCTGCAACAACTGTTCACCCAGTTCACCATCACAACAGCCACACACAAGAGCTTTGGTTATTAGATCCGATCTGGTTATTACATCAATCTATCCCTCTGACGTGAAAGGCTGGGGTTACAGACCATAGCGAACGTGCTTTCAACAAGGATAGGTACCCTCCAAAAAAAAAAACACACCCTGCAAACTCACACCACCTCCAATCGCACGCGACGGGCCCACCTTTGGTCTCGTCCTCGAGGTTCACGATGGCGTACATTTCTTTCAGTTCCGTGAGATCGTGGATCTTGATGCTGAGGTAGAAACCAAAGATTAATAGGGAGAGAAAGTCACAGCAGCTAATACATAAAGCTTTTAAAAAATGTCGTCCTCAAGTTGAAAAAAAGGTGCCTCCAGTTTACTAAACAGTCCTAATGCTTTTAGGCCTGTATGTTGACTAATCGAACCCTAGTATGTTGACCTTCAGCACAAGAGACAGGACCCTACCAACATTCCCGTGTGACAGTAAAGTACATCTGGGTTTCATAGTGACACACTCGTACCAGTTGTCCCCACAGGATGCCGCTTTGTTGAGCGACTGGGAGATGGCGATGCTGGTCAGGTTGTCCTTGTGGTTGTGTGCCTGGAAGAGTTCCTGGCCGATCTCTCTGATGTGAGTGGAGATGACCACAAAGTAGCCCTGAGAAAAACCGATCATGATGTAGCCGTCGCCGTACCTGTCCGACAGAGAGGAGCGTGACGGACGCATCGAAGAGACAAGGAACCAGAAGCTGAAGGAAGACCTGCACGGAGGCAGCCAGAGGGAGCCTCACCACCGATAGGCGATGATGGTGCCGTAGCGTTGTTGAAAGGCCAGCTCGATGGGGTTGTCTGGGTCATTCAGGTTGAAGAGGAACAGGGTCTTCTTCCCAACCACAACACTGACCTGGCAAGTCAGGAAAGAGTTCAAATTTAACCACAACACATTGTGTTTGAATCCAATCAGGTTGATCTGTGTTTCTCAACCCGGGGTCTTCCAGCTCCTGGTAAGAAGCAAAAACGTGGACTGTCTGAAGGCCCCCGAGGACCAATTTGAGAGATACTGACACTGATCATCTGACTCATTGTTGATGAGTTAGACAGTCTCCCTACAAACAAAGTATTACTAAAATCTCCAGCTGGTGACAGCCCTGACAAACAGCTTTTTGGTATCAGCATATAGTTTTTCCGTGGGAAGCAGGGCAGGATAGCCGGGCGACACTCACGGTGCTCTCCCCCGGTGAGGCCCTCTCATCAGTCTTCATCACGGAGAACTGGACATCCCCTGGCTCGGAGCGCACAGACGTCTGCAGCCAGGGACAAGAACAGGTGAGGTGAAATGGGCAACCAGACTGACCTTCGGGGCTACAGGTGACAGACAGCGCGAGGGCCCAGAGGGCCCTGGGCAGAGCAGTGGGGACGGTGGCAGCGAGCACCTGACGGATGGTGTCCCCCTCGTGGTTGCTGATGGTCAGCACTTTGTCCTCGCCGCCCAGCGCCAGCAAGTTCTGGGAACTCCAGCAGCCGCAAACGATCCGCTTAGTGTGCTTCCCTGAAATCCACGAACAGCTCTGACCCATCGATGTACCGGCATCACGCAGGAACAGTTCGGTCACGCGGCTCTAGGAAGAGGCGGCATCCGCGCCAACTAAACAGGAGCACTTCGTATCCTGCTCTCCGCACATGTGAGCCCTCAGGCCCAAGCGAGTCCGACCCCTGTTGCCAGAGGCAGGATCTCAACCAGCAGCCTGGGAGGATCAGGAGACGACGCTGCCACCAGCCGCCGCACATCCTGCTTCTTATACCGCGTGTCGAAATGAAATCAGCTTATGAATCTAGATTAGCACGACAGTGAACCACAGCCTGATATTATATGGAACAAATTCAAGATTCAAGAGTTTCATCTGTGACATGCATGAATGTGCTGGTACACGAGCAGTGAAATGAAATGGCCGCTATTCCACACCGTGCCATAAAAAAGGCAGAAGGATGACTAATAAAAATACCATAAGATGACAAAATAAAATATAAATAGAAAAAATAAAATATATCATAGTTTAAAAGTCATAGGAAAATAATTGAGAATCTATTTAAAGTGCTGGTTGCAGTTATAGCTTATTTTAAATCAGTAGTGTCTATGATCCTAATGGCCTGAGGGTAAAAGCTTAGGAGTCGCGCTCCAGTGTGCAAACACTCGGCACTTCACAGAGGCTGATGGCGGAGCGGGGGTACCGAGAACGGGGATCTTTCGTGAAGTCTGCTGGTTGTAGATGAGCAGGTTGCCCTTAGCCGTGCCGACCGCCAGCAAGGGTCCCACCTTTGACCACAAAACGAAGGACATTTGATCCCTGAAAAAAAACGGTGAAGCACAACCCTTTGATGACAAAGCGTGTCCACTGTACACAGTCATTTACAACAGCATTGAAAAACAATATAATACACGTTCCCCCAGAATGATGACTAAATCTGTGCAGTGAGGCCACACAGCTGCCTTCCACTGCTCAACTCTCACCTCATGCCACTGTCCAGCTGAGAGGTCTTGTTGACATTCGCATCCCACAAGTATATGGCACTAGACTTATCTGCAATAACAGCGAGCATGTCCCCATCTTTATCCCAGTCCATTGCCAGACACCGCCTACACCAGAATTGGAGGAAACCGAAAAACATTTAGCGGGAATAATAAATATACCCTACAACATCACCACAAAAGGCAATTCAGGCTATTTTTGCTGTTTATTCCACTGCACGCGTCAGCGGTAATGAAAAACGCTCTCTGCTCACCCTGGCAGGTTAAGTTCGTTCTTCTTTTGTCCATGACGATCAAAGATTTTTACAGAATTGTCAGATCTTAAAGAGACGAAACAAAATAATCACATATATCTTTGTATATTTAAATTACTGTCATACGAACCTACATAGAGCAGCTGATGATGTGGCCCATACAAGTGATAATGTTAGAGGAAAATTTGGATCGCGGAAAAAAATCACTATTACACTTACCCAGCAACAGCGAGGTAATTACCCAACGCCTTTTGCCATTTGTACTGTAAACATTGGCCACTCCACGCTTTCTCCGAGAGGGTGAAAACGCGCTGAAAATAATGAGAAGTATTTAATCGTTTTTTAAAATGTAAGATGAAAATATAAAGTTCTAGGTAGCTATTTACTAGAAAAAACTGCAATGCAATACAGCCCAAGAAATAGATAATCTAGCGCATTTATTCCTTTGTTTACAAGTAAATTTTAAAAGTACATAATTCGGTCATATACCTTCATTTTACTTATCCGAGCTTATACGCCACAAACAACTTAACCATAGCACCACATCACGGCTTGTTCATGTATCCCGTCATGCACTGCCATTTGCAGCGTCTGTGTCACCCATAGCGACCTTATAGCAACAGCCAATCATTCACTCGTATCCCAACATCCGTAAGCCACAGTTGGGCTTTGTAGTTTTATGATTAAATCAAATCCCGTTATGCAAACTTTGAGGCTGTGAGAATGTATGTTTTTCATAAATGAGTCAGTTATCTAGTTAATTTGTTGTGGTTTCCAACTTGCACGGAATCAGCTTTCTCGATTTTTATTCACGACGCAAAATACGGAAGACTGGGCTTCTTTCAGTGGCGTCAGAAGAAGTTTGACACTCAGGGGTGTAAATTGCGACATCGCGGTGCTGCGGGCACACCTGCAAGGATGAATTTTAAAACAATTTTAAACGATAAAGAGTTCATTACTTATTTCAAACAAGACTAGCACTGTTTAGGTGCAGTTTCATAACTAAATATTACAAAAGAAAACATCCGATTATTTTTACAGTAGAAAAACTCATATTAAACATTTAGTTTTCCAGCTTTAATATCTTTTGACAGAAGCAATGTAGGCAGTTTTAAATGACAGATTTTGATGTCCATGCAGTACACAGTAACACGAGGCACAAATAATACAGTATTATGCTATTACTTATGTATTGGTTAAACACACTTAGTTTTAGTTACATGCTGATGTCATGTTAATTCATTATTAATGAATCATGACACATCGTTCGTTGGAAGTACGTAGCGACTATATTCATGATTTTTTTCACTATTTGTACTTCAGCAGTAACTAAGTTATCCTAATATAGGTGATTTCAACAGTAAGGAGATATTGGTTTGAGTTTGTGCTCATTGCAAGTGTTGCACGCCTTGGTTTTCCAGTTTTATTTAAAGAAGAATTATAATTACAGTGACTGATGACTGGAGTAGCCATTTGTAGCACAAAGGGTAGAATACTGCTCGTTGTAATTTTGTGTGTGTCTGTAATCACAACGTTACTGGTTCAAACCCAGCCTCAGCACGTTTACAGGTCCTTGAGCAAGGCCCTTAACCCCCAGCTCTCTGGTCGCCCCAACAAGTGGTTGTCCTTCATGGACAACTTACTCTACAAAGAACAAGTTGAGGGAGGCGTAAAGACAATTTCCCCACTGTGATCAATAAAGTATCAGTTATTATAACTTCAGATTTTTTTTAGAGAGATAACCAAACAGACTGTAGAGGAGGTGGGTCCAAGTAAGTAGAGAATATATCTGATTGGTTGGGCCCACCTCCTCTAGTTGCTTGGACCCACCTCCTCTGTAATCTTATTGGTTACCTTTCTGAACCAATCATTTTTCATTCTGTCGTCAGAAGTTTTCTGTATAAGTAAAACTCCCATGAGCTAGAAAACTCAAAAACTAAATGTGAGAGACATGTCCTGCAAAGTATGCAGTAGGGGGGACAATGCACATGCCTCGGATTTTTGGATTATACGGATTGTATGGAATTATACATACACATATTTGTTAATTGGGCCTATTACACTGTATTCACATAATGTGCAATAGCAATAGAAAATCATGTTAATATACCTAAACTAATTTAAACAGACATGTCCAATGAAGTGTGTTTTGAGCAGTGGACTATAGGGGACACCCCTTGGATTTTCAGTTTATTGATGTCTATATGAAGTTATTCATTAGTATAATGTGTCCTTACAATGAACAAGTGAGTACGTACAGGATAACTAAATAAGGCAGACATCCTGCAAAGTGTGTGATTGAATGAATGAATCAGAATGAATGGCACTGTCACCTTACAGCAAGGTCCTGGGTTTGATACCCTGGGTCACCCAGGGTGCCCTTCTGGGTGGGGTTTGCATGTTCTCCCCATGCTTATGTGCATTTCCTCTCACAGTCTAAAAACATGCTGATTAGATCAACTCGCTACTCTAAATTGCCCATAGATGCATGTCTGTGAGGCCCTGTGGTGGACTGGCAGCCAGGCCAGGGTGTACCCTGCCTCATTCCCAATATCGATCACATTCTGGGTGTGGGGAGAGGCATTTACCAAATCAGAGTGACTGAATACTACAGGCTATTTCCAGTCTACAGGAAGCTTTATTGGCATGATGCTGGGTGACACTGAACTGCAGTTCAACCAGATAACTCATTTCTCTGTTGTGCTGCCTCAGACTAAATGTCATTTTTATTTTTTCATATTTTCAGGAAAAACCTGTTCCAGATCATCCATCCCGGTGACAGCAACTTTGAGGAGGAGGCTGCAGAGGTGAACCACGGTGATGGCGAGATTTTATTTTGGGCACTATGGGGAAATTCTCTTTGTACCTCCTCCAACTTGCTTCTCTGTAGGTGAAAGTAAGCTGACTGTGAGGGGCAACCACCCGCTGAGGTGCCCAGGGAGCTGGGGGTTGTTTGCATGTAGTGCCATTTGATTCTGGGTTGAGGGATTTCCCTAGTTAATTAAATATGTTCATTTAGTTCATTCATTTATAGCCTTCATATTTCTGATTTTTATATTTCTTTCTGTCCCTGCTATTTACTCTTCATACAACTTACTCTCACCAAGGCCGTTTGACCCCTTGGCTCCAAGAGTCTGTACAGAGACCATAGATAAAGGGCCTGCTTCCCTCAGCGGGGGCAGAAACAGATACAGACAGACACTGAACCGGCGGAGTGAAACATCATTCTGTCATAATAAACTGCTTAAGCATAAGGAACCTGCCTCATCATTCAACTAAAAGAACCTTTTTCCTCACTTAGAATCAAGGTTGCGATTTTCTCTCATGATTCTTGTCTATATAATTATCCATATAATCCATTTTCTGTAACCAGCTATCCTATGACATCTTGATATTTTCCAAAAGGTCCATTCATATATCAAATGAAAGAAAAACTGATCTAATGACAAAGGAAATAATAAAGGTAACAGGGTTGGTGATCATTGTTTTATAGTTTGGCTGAAAGAATTTTCATGTTTCTTATTTATAATTGCAAAATGATGTTCAAATTCACACTGGTACATGAACATTTGCTTAGGTGTAATTTTGTGAAACTTGCCTGTATTATTTCCTTTGTGCAATAAATGACCACTTAATATTACTAATGAATATGCATGGAAATCTAGAAATTCAATGATAGTGCACTGTGCCATAGGGAACTGCTTAAAGCACAATGTAATTGATGTGAGTGTCTCATTTACTTTTAGAAGAAGATATACAAGATGGCCAAGCAAAACAGTGTCCACAAAGTGTCATGCCCTGCTCGTACCGATTCTCGTGTGCCACGCCCCCCTCTCTACTTCATGCGGAATTTCTGTGTCCCCAGCCGTTTCTATTTGTGTTTCATTGGGTCTGTGTATTTAAGTCTGCATTACAGTATGTTTCCGCAGTTTGGTCATTGATGTCAGTTTTATTTGCTACTCCGTGTTCCTCACAAATGTGTTGTTTTCCCGGCTACTGCTTCCCGATTCTGTGCCCCCTCGTCCATGACACAAAAGGCTTCAACTAGTCCGGCACAGAGAGACCTCTTCCGGAAGCACCTGGCCTCCAGAGGTGGCTTTACCTACATTCTCTACTACTTCTGGATGTCCAAGCAGGTGCTGTCCATGAAAAATGCATCGGTGTCACCCATAACTCTGCCCTCCTCTATCAGCCCACATGGTGTGGATACCACCAAACACAGCCACATAGGTCCAAACCACCCTGGCGACTTGGCAATGGGGATGAGCAGAGCTTCACTGGCCTCGGGTGCCAGTGCATGTTCACCACCTGTCAGACCCTCCATTGACTTTAATACGAGCTTGTCTTCTGATCAGAAATCCAGCATGTGAGACTGGAGGAGTGGATATCTTTTATAGCAACAGCCTTGTAGAGTGTTCAGTCTGATCTGGTGAATCAGCATAATTGTATGGGGGGCGGCCCCCCCCCCCCCCCCCCAAGGCGGGGGGGAGGCGCGCGGAGGAG
>JABFDZ020000054.1:1812584-1827102 GCA_019775955.2 Pollimyrus isidori
CAGCCTTGTAGATTTTTCAGTCTGATCTGGTTAATCAGCATAATTATATGCCCCCCCCCCCCCCCAACAACCAGAATGGCATTGACTTCCCGTCCTAATATTTATATAGCTATACACAGACACACATGTACAGTCATATGTTGCTTAACAACTGGGATATATTTTGAGAAATACGTTCATATAAGATCTGATACCACAATAGATCTTTATTACTGATATTTGCCCAAAATGCCCCTTCAAGGATCAAATGAAAGAAAACCTAGACAAATAAAGGAAATGCAGACGTTAACAGGGCTGCTGATCATTGCTTCAAAGTTAAACTGAAACAATTACAGTAAATTTATTTATATTTGCCTAATGATTCATCATTGGTACAAAAACACTTGCGATGCTTATGTAGCTGTCCATCTAGAAATCAGTAACTTTTTGAACAAGAGGCGCTCAACACTTGAAAAAGATTTTTTTTCCCAGTGTACATTTCCTCAGACCAAAAAACGGAACTTAACATTTGAACATGGAAATTTAGAGTAAGAATTAAAAACTAGCAAAAATTTCCTCAGTTCCTCAAAAAGTTACTGATTTCTAGATGCACAAAGTGCTACCTGCATCAGCAGTGCATGAAAACTCGGGGGTGGGGTAACTGGGTCAGTCAGCTCTTAAATTACCAAGGCAGAGAGGCAAGGAGCACATGAGAATTCAGCACAGTGTGACACCCACCACACGACAAACCCCCTCAGGGATGAGTACCCAGGTGCGGCCATTGGGGGTGAAAACTCAACAACACACCAGTTAAAATAGAATGGAACAGAGTGAAGGTTTTTTCAGGTGCTTGGAGTGCCCAACCAACCACCAAACCCTCAAATACATCCAGGTCTGGAGTAGAATCACTCCAGCCATTCATGGGATTTGAACTGGCAACCATCTGATTGCCAGCACACTTCCCTAGCCTCAGAGACACCACTCCACCTGCATTGAGCTGCTTGTGCAGTTTAATTATGCATTTCTCATTAATGCACAATGTTCGTTTTCATGCAAAGCGCTGGTCAGCCTAACCTAACAACGATTCCTCATTTTATCCCAAATTAAGCAAAAACTAATATGGTGCCAGTAGGCATGCAGCAATAACCACACACTCAGACAGGCATAACAGTAAATACAGCAGACAAACCCAGATACTTAAGCAAGTTTAATATAAAAATAACATGGAAAACAAAACAAGGAATGTTCAGACATTTCTCAAGCAAATTGCACACATTTGTTTCCAGGAGACGAGCGCCTCCCAGAGAAATCAGAAATGGGCAGATCAAACACCTCATCTCCTAAATATACTGACCAAGGCGGCAGATGCTGGGGGTCAGTCGATGTTGGGATATGATTCAATCTCCTGTTGTGAGATGCCCAGCTCTGATCTGTCAATCCGGCATCGCCGCGTCTAAAGAAAACCGCAATCCCCGGACGGGTGTGGACCTCCTGAAAGCCCAGAGCTACGGGATGTAACCCCACCTGGGTTTCCAACTGGCCCTTGGTAAGCATGTTCGACTCTACTCTTAGACCACATATCAGCTGGCGGAGATGCATTTCCCTGGTGGGGCCAGCAGGGGGAAATCACTGCACACAGGCTTTAATGGGGTCGAAAGCTGCTACGGGTGTAACACCACCAAAGACCATTTACACGCTCATTCACGGGCCACATAAACAAAAAGAAACATAGGCCCCAAAACTGTGGGATTAACAGAGTTAACACTACATCAATAAATCGTCACTATGGTACCTTTCACAGCAGCCAGTAGATTCTGAGTGCAACAGAGAGATGTGGTAGCAGTGTGATGACATCAGCACTGACATCTGCATCCATATCCCCCCTCCCCAAATGCTCCAATACTGTCATTTTTTGGTATAAAAATAACCGGAGACAGGCGCTGTGACAATAGCGGTATTATTTAACACGTATCCCGCGGAGCCATGACAGCTGCAGTGGCAGAAATCGCTGGTGCCGTGTACACTGCGCATGTAGGGGGTGACAGACACCGCCGTCATCTAAAGGGTCCCCTGGGGGCCTCAATGTAATTCAATGTATCCGGGGTCGCCGCTCCGCTCCGGCCACGAGGAAATACTCCAGCGTTTGCCACACCACCTCAGTCGAAAGGCTGTGATTAAAGGGTCAGATGAAGATCGCAGGGAGGTACTGCCGCTGATGACCAGTCAGCTCTGGGGGGCAGACGTCCCCGAGCCATCACACCTTGACTGGTTTTGGGGGTCAGATCTGTTCCGATATTTAAGCAGAACAACCCGGAGGTCGAAAAACACCAATTTCTGCGGAGATGCAGCGAATTTGGGGAGGTGCACGACACAAGTGTGACCAGTTACCACCATGGCCGTCGCACGGGGCGCGTCCCCCGGAAGCACGAGCTGCGGATCGCGGCGTAAATCCGCAACAGCAGATGCCAGAGGAGGCGCCGTGTGTTAAGACAGATATACTGAGTCTGTAAATGCCCTTGTCCAGCTGGGGGCTCGAATGCACTCAGTTAAGCAGGCCCTTCGCCCTGAGTTATTGACCATGTGTACATGAGGTCTCATTGGGGGTTTATTGCTAAGTGGCTTTTACTGCAAGCAGAACTGAAGCGTCTAAGTGCTTGTTTTCTAACTTGGTCCCTTGTCCCTATGGATACGCAGACATATTTCAGGCTGCCTGAAGGTGAATGGGGATAGTAATCCATTGTTAGAATGATCCTTTGTTTACGCTGAGGGGGGTGCATGCTTTGGTATACTGTGCCATTATTCGTGTCCTAACAAGGTGCTCCATTTCCTGTCTGCTAGGTCCACACACATCACAAACTAAATTGAAATATCGTCCCAGTACTTTTTGACAAGGTGACAAGCCGCTGATACCCATTTCCTGTCTCTGCTGCTTCAAAGCTGAAATGGGCATTAGAGGATAAATACCCACAAATACCACCCCCCCCACTCCTCCAGGAGTGTCTGCCCGGCCACGTCTCAGGGTCCTGGCCAGCATTGGTCCAATCAGAGAGCAACAGGCTGGCTGGCAAGTCAGTCATTTCTAGGCAGCTGATTGCATTCAGGACACCTGCAGGTGGACAGTCACCCCACAGAGGACATGGGTGCGTCTTCATCAACGGGTAACTGCTTCGTCAACCTAACATGAGCTCCAGGTCTGTGGAAAAAAAAAATCCCTCGCAGTTCTCACCCACCCCGCCGGACGGGTGGGACGTCGCTGCGTCTCGCTGTTGAGTTCCATCAGCTGCTATAGCCTGACCACCACCACACAGGCTCCTGCCCTGCCAACACACAACGGCGCCACCTGCAGGGCGACATTAGATCCGATCATGTCAGCTTGCAGGACAGCTAAAATGGCATCCACCCACACTCAGGGGAAGACTCTCAGGAACCCCAAACACTAGGGGGCACCCATGAGAAATGCTGCAGTCATGGAAGACATGGAAAATAACTATCGCTAAATTAAAAGTTTGTTAAAACTGATAAAACGGCTGAATATGCATTTAATAGACTAAATTTCTGTTCTTAAATTATTTAGTGTCATTGCAATGAACATTACATTTAAAATGTTTTTAATCATCCTGTATGTAGTACGGCTATGGGGTGATAACGGATTATGACAGTAGCCATTATTTGTCTGATTACTGACATTACTGTGTGTTCAGACACCTATAACTACAGATGAGTGTGTGAGTTTGGATAATGGTTGGTTGGGACTGGCGGGGGATCGCCCACCCCGCCCACATCAGAAGTGCCCGGCCCCGAGTCAGCAGCGTGACGGCGCTCTGATGTCCCCATTATTCACAGCCGTGGCCGGCTGCTAAAAACTCACGGGCCTCCTGTTTGTGTCGCCCGATAAATCCCATGGGGGACGGGGGAGCAGCCGGCAGGCGTGAGATAAGGGTGCGGGGGGGGGGATTTCAGGCCCAATTTAGAGAGAATGAGAGAGGGATGACGGAGGAAAGCATAATGATAGGGGAGGAGTGCAGCAGAGGAGTCCAGGGTGCGTGACAGCCCACCTGCTCCCACTGGTTGGTCTGCGGGTCATAGGCCTCGACCGTGCTGAGGTAGACCTGCCCGTCGTACCCCCCCACGGCGTACAGACGGTCCCCCAGCAGGCACACGCCCACAGCATCCCGACTGACGCTCATGGGAGCCACGGTGGTCCACGTGTCTGTTTTGGGGTCGTACCTGGGAGGACAGAGGACGCGTCTTAGTGGCACGGCGGACTGAACCCGCCCTTCCGCCGGTGCCGGGCGCGGACCCACCTCTCCACGCAGTCCGACAGGCGCGAGGTCAGGCTAGAGGCGGGGGCGTCGTGGCCGCCGATGGCGTACAAGAAGCTGTTCCAGGTGGCCACGCCCACTCCTCCACGCCGCTTGGCCATCTGGCCGCAGACGCTCCACTTGTTGGTGTGGGGGTCGAAGCACTCCACAGAGCGGAGGCAGGAGCTGCCGTCGCGACCCCCCACTGCATACAGCCTGTAGTACAGCCGGGACATTGGGGGGGGGGTTTGCTGCTTAACTGGGATGTCCTTAATGGTTGAGGAAAATCGGATGCATTGATCATGTTGTTAAGCGCCTGCACCTGAATAGACCCTCACAGCCTTCCTCAGATGTCCTTGTACAGTGAAGATGAGATCTATAACAAGCCTGGATCCATCAGGCAGCCTAGGCCAGCCTACTGGGAGAAGGCAACTCACAGGCCAAATGGGACTGGGGTGGACAGTTGGTGGCATCCTGTAATGCCATGCTTAGCCCAATGGGGGAGCCCTGGCAACATCTGCAGGCTCCAGTAACTGATCTACTGTGGCTTCACCAGCCATAATCAAACATCCTAATGTGATTTCCTCCAGACACACATACTGACAGCAGAAGCTATATGCAGCTACAAATCTAAAAGCAATGAAATGTACAGTTTCCCTGTTTATTTCCACATAAAAGCATCAACCAATCAGAGAACAGGCAATAAGATCGAATCATTAAAATCTCCCAGAGACCGGTCACACGTTACAGCCCGTGGGGGGAGGGGACCGGACTCACTTGTTGCCAAGTACGGCTACGCCCACCGTGCTGCGCGGCGTCGCCATGCTTGCCACGAAGCTCCACTGCCGGGCCTGCGGGTCCCAGCGCTCCACCGTGCTCAGGTAGCTCCAGCCGTCGTGACCCCCCACCGCGTACATGGGGCCCCCCAGGACGGCGACACCTGCGCGAGGACACATCGGCGTTAGCGGACAGGGAGGCGTGGGGGCTGTCGAGGCAGGGTGGGGTGGGGCTCACCCAGGCCGTGCCTGTGTGTGGACATGGGGGGCATCACGCTCCAGCTGCGGCTCTGCGGGTTGTAGCACTCCACCGTGTTCAGCGTCTTCAGGCCGTCGCGCCCCCCCACCACGTAAAGCCGGCCCTCCAGCACGGCCACGCCGAACTGCAGCCGCCGGCCGCTCATCACCGCCACCTGCCTCCAGGAGTCTTTACGCAGGCAGTACTGCTCGATGCTGGTGGCACCTGGAGGGAGCCGCGGGCGGAGTTAGCACAGGGGGGCCCCGAGGGCGGGACGGATAGGGCTCCCAGGGGCAGGCGGCGGATGGAGACCCCAGAGTGAGAAAGAGAGCCAATGGGGCCCTTCGGAAGCGGGTGGGGGCTCTAGAAGCGTGGGAAGCGGAGTTTGTCCTGTAATTATCATTTCCACATTTAATTAAGGAAAGCTCAGTGTCTGATGTGGAATTTAAATGACAGTGAGTGCGAGGTGTGGGGGAGGGACTCGCGGGGAGGATAAAGTAGGGGGGCCCACCTTTGGTGGCGTCCATGCCACCCACGGCGAACAGTGCCCCTACGGTGGCCTTGCGGGGCCGGGTGCGCGGGCTCTGCAGCAGCGAACGGCGCTCGGGCAGCAGGTGGTACTTCATGGCCTCCATGAGGAGGTGCTGGCAGTCTACGCTGTCCCTCAGCAGGGGGCTGCACTCCACGTCGGCCAGGAACTGCGGCACAGCGGCACGGCTCCGACATGACCACACGGGCGAGTTGGGTGGCGCTTACCCAGCCCTTCATTAACCGAAAGAATCAGCTCCTCAAATCATGTGACTACTACCCCACCCCTTCCCATTTCAGATATGGCACGGCTGTGGAAAAACAAAGGCACCGCGATAAGCTGTAGACCCCCTAACCCCCACCCGCTCCGCTGGGAAAGAGAAACAAAGAGGAGGAGTGTGAGGCAGTCATTTCCATTAGAGCCCGGGACCCCCCCCGCACGAGCTGGTGGAGGGACAGCATCATTTACATTTAGATGGGAACGGCTTGGGGCGACGTGTTTTCAATAAACAAGACACCCGTCACCCACATTCCGTTTCCTGCTCATCCGCTAAAGGCGGCCGACTCTGAAAGAGACGGCCAGCATCGCGGCAAAGACTCTGAGATGGGACACGTAGGCTCCAAAGGGATTTACATCTCCAGTTCACACCTGCGGTGCAGAGACCGTCCGCGACGTGTCCCCTCTACATCTGGACCGGCCGGGGTGGCCGCACAGAGCAAGCTCAGCGGGGCCCCCTTAAGGCTAAAAGTGGCACGGCAGCAGGGAGGCTCCACAGTGGTCTGTAATCTGCCTTTGCAGGCTGGGGTGTGTGAGAAATCCCCACAGCGAGAAAGCATGTTAATATGATCCAGCTTTCCACGCCCCCACACCATCCCCCAAAATAATTCAATTACTCAGAGGCGAGCGGTGCAGACTGCAGGCGACCGCTGGCAGGCGAGCGAGTGGCGGGGCGTGTGGCGGAAGTGAGTAATGACAGGCCCCTCCCTCCAAGCGACAGCGGCGTCCCCCCGATGCAGCTGCCTGACACGTGTCTAACCCCGACCCGAACCACTACACCCCCGGGGTCGTCACCTGCGGCGAAAGCAGGGGAAGCCGCACATGGGCCAGCAGCCGGGGCAGGTGGCACTGCCGGGACACGCAGTCATACTGCACCCAGCTCAACAGCGCCCCCATGGCTGTCTCCTCATCCGGCACGTTCATGTCGTCTGACAACAGCAGCTTCTCCACCTCCCCAGGGGGCAGCAGCTGGAACTCCTGGTTCCTCATCACCTCCAGGAAGTGCTCCTGCGGGGAGAGATGGGCGGGTGCGGAGTTATTGGGCTGCGGCAGGAGAAAAAGCTCCTCGCATTTAATGCGGGGGAGGGAACACCGCAGCATTTTCTAACCATCCTGATGAGAGTCCAAAGCAAACTGAAATATGGGAAGAGTGGGAGCACGAGAGATTGACAGTGAGTGTGTGTGACAGGCTGGGAAAGTCAGAGAGTGATGGGGAGAATGACAGAGAGAGAAAACACTGACAGAGCAATGTAAAGGGGGAAAAACAGAGCTGTGAAGTCGCTTCCTAAATGGCTGTCAAGTGTCCAAACAAGCTAATCAACCCTTCAGAGAGTGACACCGCACAGAAAGGGGACACTGGTTTCTCTGACCAATCAACGTAGGGGCTAGCTAAGTCCAACCACCACCCACACACACACACACACACACACACACACACACACACACACACACACACACACACACACACACACACCCCTTTGAAAGGGAACATGACGCACAGCTACAGGACATCGAGCTGTCAGTGTCTTCTTGTGAAAACACATCTCCAGATGTCTCTGCACACCAGATGCCGTTTCTGGGTAATTGCTCCATCTGTCATAAAAGTTCTCTGCTCCAGAGGAACCCGCTTTTCATCAGACCTGAAAACGCGGCGCTTGCATAAATTAGCCTGCTGAGAGCAGGGCGGCTCATGAGCCTTGCTCTGTCAATCAAAGGGGCGCCCCCTGGTGTTGAATGACAGGTACGCAAAGGCCGGACGAGTGTTGGGTGAGGGACGAGAATGTGCTTCACAAGCTCACAGCACACTAACAACCTCTCTTCTCCGGCCCCATTAGTGATCCCTGGGAGACTTTGCTCTGGATAAGTGCAAAACACATCAGCAGATGTTTGCCAGTCATACGGAATCAGGCAGATGGGGGGTAAGCACTCAGGCAAGCTCAGACACACGGCCTGTGAAACGCTGGGGGCGCTCAGAAGAGCAGGCCCCCCCAGGGGAGGGCAAGCGGCTCACCATGGTGTAGTTGTGTGCCACCTTGTGGAGCTCCTGGCAGCCCTGGGCGTCGGCGAAGGAGCGGATGCCCAGGCAGTTGGAGGGATGCAGCTGCTTGACCAGGAAGTTGCAGCAGGCCTGCACGACAGTGGACAGCTGCAACAGGCAGGACGCAGCCAGCAGGCTCTCGATGGTGTCCTCGCGCAGCTGCAGCCGACCTGCAGGGGGCAGCGGCGGGAGTTTGTGACTCGCGAAGCCGCAGCTTGCGTTCCGCTCGCGGCTTACGGGAAATCCGGCAAACCTGTGTAAGCGTACTGCACCAAGGCCCACAATGCATCGGGATCCACGCCCTCCATCTTGACCTCCTCCTGTGTTGCCTCTCGGACGTTGCTGGTGAACATGGCGGCGAAGTAGTCGGACACCGAGGAGAGGACGAGCCTGAGGAGAGAACCGCGGGGGGGGGGTCGTAACGGCACCTGGAGCAGAGTTCAGCTCACATCCCACAGCAGGAACTGAAGAAGCAGGCTAGAAGGTAATGAGCCCACTGTGGACCTGGAAACACCTGAGCCCCTGTCCCCGATACCCTGCGGGGTCATGCCCCCCCCCCAAACGTCACACGCCTCCGTGTTGGGTAGCTCCTCCCACCAACAGATTGTGGCATCAGCAAATTCTCAAACATCCTCTGTGAAACGTCAACATTTCCAAACATTATCTAAGACAGCATCAGTCCTGCAGCAGAAAACCGTGAGCTGGGAGCTGACA
Source organism: Pollimyrus isidori (assembly GCA_019775955.2). Lineage (NCBI taxonomy): Eukaryota > Metazoa > Chordata > Actinopteri > Osteoglossiformes > Mormyridae > Pollimyrus > Pollimyrus isidori. Next base: position 1,821,436 of record JABFDZ020000054.1, read on the forward strand.
GGAGGCACCGGACCGAAACAGGAGCAGCGCTGACGTGTGACAGGGCCTGCGGGAGGCCCCCCTCTACAAGGCTATTCGGCTAGCTCTCTGATGAGCGTCTCCATCCCTCCTCTCCCTGACACCCGACTGCACGGCACGCCTGCGTGTGTTGGCATGGAAATAGCGTGGCGACCACGCGGACCTGTGGGCGGCGATGCGGCGCTCTCCGGCCAGGAGCACCACGTCGCACAGCTGCTTGCACCTCAGGTAGCTCTCCATCTTGCTGAAGGCCTGCTCGGCGTGACTCAGGGCCTGGAAGTGCTCCTCAGGGACACAGGCCTCCATGGTGTGGGTGGAGGACAGGGTCTGGCTGCTGGAGCTCCTGCGGGAAATGGTGCGGGGTGTCAGACACATGGCTAATGGCTAATAGCCCGACCGCACAGAAGCGGCACGGCGGCCATTTTGGACATCTCGCACACGGCAGGAAGCGGGACCTTGAAAAGCGTGTCCGGATCGATTGTGCCTGTCCGACAGGCCCACAGCTCTGTTTGCGACACGAACCACTCTCTCCCACATATCAGGCACCCAGTTTTTACCTTAAGCGCCCCCCGGACGGCCAGGAAAGAGCCGCGTTTCCACTGCCGGGAATCAAAGGGAAACCGAGGCCATTTGCTCTTCACATTTTTAAGTGTGATGTGGCTTCTGAATCCACCCCGTCGCCAGCGGCTTCCCTTCATGCTGTGTTGGGAGAGGCCATTTTTAGCTAGCTGCGGGCACTTGGCTGCATTCCTCCCGCGTGTCTGTGCTTGCGCCCCTCGCTGAACCAGGAAAGCCTGGCCGGGTTATTTTAAAACCTCCCCAATGCTCTCGAGTCGAGGCCTCTGAGAAGCGGGGGTCAGCCGGCACAAGCCCCCACCAGAGCTGACAGCCCCCCTTGCACTAACACGGCCCGCCATCTGTCTGTGCCCAGTGCTGTCCCATGTGCCGAATGTGATAAATGGGTTATTACCGTCTTGTTCTGAGTGGACTGGGTAATGCTCCAACCAACACACCCCCCCCCCCCAAGTGTGTGGGGGGGAAAAACGCTGCGTCACACTATGGAGAAAATGTGCAATGGGTGTGACTGAACACTGGTCCCATTGCGACACCAACTGCATCAGATGGGACAGAGCTCCGTGTCCCCCTCATCAAAAGAGGGGAGGGGCAATAAGGGATGGGGGAGGGGCAAAAAGTGAAGAGAGAATGCAGACAGAGAGCATTACTCACGCTGACGTTCCATAAACTGCCAATTCCTGTCAGTGGGCAGCACTTACATGTGTAATTGCAGCAGCAGCATGGACCAGCCCGCCAACCAATGATCAGCCTCCCATGGGGCTCAGAATGTTATTGGTACCCCACTGTCCAATAAAGCCAGGCCACCATCTGAAGGTACATTCAGACACAGCCCCGAGCTAACCCTGTCCGTATCCACTGAATTCAGGAGCGATTTGCCACTCCGTTTTTTAAAAATCACATTTTACATATTTAGCAGACACCTTTGTCCAAACCGACGTACAAGTGAGGCAAATGGCACGTTCCAGAGACACTTCCTGCCAAGTATGTCGACTGGGCATAAGGGCAGCTTGGCCAAGCTTCCCACCAGTGCCCAGGTAGGTGTGTACATTTCAATGCATTCATGCCCGAACCTACCGCTAAGAACTCTGAGGCCAAGTCCACTATTTTTTCTGCATCTTCAATAACCACGATGCATTATGGGGCACACTTACGAAGGGGTAAAACTTTTGAACTCGGTATTTTTTAAATCCTGGCTACGGCCCTGAATGCATTACTCGTGCCATGAAAACCGGGTCAGACACAAATCCGCCTCGGTTCAGGCGCTCACTATTCCAGAACGGCTCCCTACATGGGGCCCCAAGTGCAAAGCGACGAGCTGTAACGACGGCCCCGGACGATCGCTCTGTGGGATGGACGCCGACGAGTACCCCCTGCCCCAAACCCCAGGGAGAAACGCCAATCCGAACTGGACCTGTGGCCAATCCGAACTGGACCTGTGGCCAAAGAGAGACAAGTCCAGACCTGAGCTGCACGCGCATGGCATACGTAGGACACAGAAATGAGCAGATGCCGACCTCTCACCACAAGCCACTTCTGTAGACAAAGTGAACAACTGGATCATTTCATCATCGCCAGCGTGTTCTTCCAAAAGACCGCGGCGCATACGCTTCATTATTATAAGACTGCTCTACGCTCCACATGGCTCGGAAACTAGTATTTTTGAAAAGTAAACGGAATGAAACGATGTATGACTGTTACAATTAGACGATTCAGTGCTACGCTAACTATCCTTGTTAACTGTGGTGACACACGACGGCAGACGAACGGGGGCTGAAGGCTGTTATACCTCAACAATAAACTCTCTCCAAGCCCGACAAATCGGACACACCCTCGGCTTCCACAAAAGCAGGAGCAGATTGCGGTTGTTACTCGCGAACAGCGCAATCCGTGAGTACAGAGCTCCGCCGGAACCCGGCTTCTGCTCGCGGTCTCGGTGCAATTCACTCTCTCCACGTCGTGGGCACTTATCCTTAAACTGGACATGGTCTACACCCAGCATACCCAGCCGTGCCCACCTTTTATCCAATCTAAAAGCGAGATCTTACAGCGAACGCATTTCCCCTTGTTTTAAACACGCCCGCACCGTCGGTAGGTTGCCATGCTCTCCGTATCTGCACATAATTAAATAATAATCCGACAAAGAACCACCCATTAATTACGGCGAACCGTTTAAGCGTGAGGCATCCAAAGAGGCGAGGCGCCCAGCCCGGTTTCCCCAAATGGGATACAGATGTCTGATGCAAACTGGTTGAAAACGACGAAAAGGCGAAAAGATGACCGCACATGAACTGTACACTATGAAATGAACGTGATTTAGTAAAATACGAGGCTTTTACAGTTACTGACGGATTCACTTGGCATGAGCGTAAATGTAGAGTTTAACCTCATAGCGCCTAGCAGCCGCACTGCCATTAAACACACAGCGGCTGCCTTCATATATACTGTAAATGTAAGAAGCAGATGTGAGCTGGCTGTGCTCGCTTTGGGAAATGCCCGCTCCTCGCCGCCGGAGACAGCATAAACGTACAACATTTCTCTGTAAACTTCCACCTCTTTGAAAAGTTGCCACCGACATCTGATAAGATCTCACCCTTTTCCGATAGCCTTTTAAAGATCTCAGATGTAAAAAGTAGCTCATCGCTTCTCTGATCCAGCCCACCCGACGTCCTACCGGCGCTTTACCTGCAAGAGCTGGAGTCCGATTCGAGATTTCCGCTGTTCGCTTCACCCCCAGCGAACCCCTCCGACTCATGTCCCTCCATAAGAGCTTGCTGGGACCCAGCGCATCCTCCTGCGGTCTCCCCTAGGACCTCCGGTTTCTGCTGTGAGTGCGCGACCCACTGGAGCGGCGGGGGACTTCGACAGTCCTGCTGGCTCAGAGAGCGCCGGCAGCCCGAAGCCGATGCCGGTAAAAGCGCCGAACGGCTTGCAACGCCCGCAAACTTTATACAGCTGCTGCCGCCGCCGCCGTTCGTGCCGGCCGCAGTACCAGCGGCCGCGGCACACACAGCAAGAGGCGAACCGTCCGCGGAGCCTCCGTTTCCCCTGCCGCTGAAGAAGTCACCCAGCGACTGGTTGTGGGGCGCCGAAGAGGTGGGGTGGCCGAACCACCTCCATCGGATTCGCAAAATCTGCTTCACGTCAAACTCCTTCCTAGAGGCAGACATCCCCAGTTACTCCGACGTTGACAGAGCCCGTTACGATGGGCACGGCTCGGCAGACGACGCGAATGAAGGGAAAGCAACGAAACGGAGGGGGATGGAGAGATGGTGCGCCGCGCAAGCTGGCGCGCACACTGATCCCTGAAAACGGACTCGCACAGCGGGGGCCGCACGGCACAGCTAAACAGAATCCTGAGAAGGAATAACCGGGACACGACCCAGGGGCGAGCGTAGTGCACTGCACGAAACAAATCAGTCACTCGACGAAAAACATGACGCGTTCGCTATGAAAGTACTTTAATGATTTTCTGTACAGAACGAACGACGGCTGCTGATCAACACGGGGGGGGGGAGAAAGCGGGACACGCCATGCTGTGTTTTATTCCCTAAAAACACCCCTCACCACTGCCCCACAAAAAAGGAAAATTGATGCGATTACTACAAGGAGAAGTACCATACCGTAATGACCAATGATCATGCAATATGACCCCTGCTTATTATATTTGTCTGGGGTGGCTAGGGTAAACGATAACAGGAAACCTCTCAGAGAACATGCAGGATGCTACTTAGAAGGGATGTGGGCAGCGCACATGCAGTAATGCATGGCTGATATCCTGCCCACCCTCCGGAACCTGTCTGCCTGCGTTTTACTGTGTGCAGTGTCATCTGAGGCATGTGTGGCTGTATAGGTGAGCCTTCAATGCTGTTCCCCACGTAATATGAGAAAGTCGCCCCCAAGGCAGTGGCGTAATGCCATGCCAGTCCCCTAAACAGCCACACTGGCATGGTCACTGGGTCACAGCGCCCCCTTGTTGTTTCCTACACTGGCAGGCAAACTGAGTCGCTCACAAGCAAACAACACTGCACGTTTTACCAAAAAAGGTTAGTCGAGTCCCCTTATCAGTAGAGACCACTGGCCTTCAGCCCGGGTAAATATTAAAGCCCGTCTGATTAAGTGGTGCTGCCACGGACCAGGACTTACTCACCAGAGGTGGTGGGTCAAGGGTATTGGTTTGGCTTCAACACTGTTAGGGACCAAATCAATCCTGGACCCCTTGGCCACTAAACACACACAGCTCACACAGTGATATTAGTAGGATCATGTGCCTACTGTCTATACCCAAAATCTATGCCCTTGTGGTCCATGAAAGATAGCATGGGAGTCTTACGATGGATGAATGGATAGATAGATGGATTCGGTCCAAACAATGCTTCTGCAGAACGTGTTGCACCTCTAACAGTGTTGGTAATGGGGGGAGGATCTTCCATTAAACCAAAGCTCCCAGTGTGCTCAACTGGGAAATAGTAGTCTATCTTCACCCAGACACCTGGAGGAGGGGATCGCACAGTCACCTTACTGGCCTGCAAGTCCCACTGCCATGGCCCTTTAGCCCTGAGCTCTAGAACCTTCCCCGGATCCCAATGATGGATAATGGCCATGACATAATGACACAGTCACTGGACCTGAACGTGTCTCAACGCTAACAGCAGCCCTGAAAACTTCACGGCGTCAGTCACATTCCCAACGTCGCCCACACAATCTTCCATCGCTGGATGCAGTCATGTTTAAACATTTTGCTCCTCCCAGATTGCAGGCTGTTCGTCGGCTGGTGCTAACTGGCAGAAAGGGCAACCAATCATGGGAGCCAGCAGGGGGAAGAAAAAAAAAAGAGGAAAGAGACAAATTACACTGGCCTATGTGAGCACACGTAACACTCGTGGCTGATGATGTGATGCCAGGTGATGCTCTGCGGTCTCACTAAGAGCTAAAAGGGCATCATTGCACACTGGATTAGCTGGACACTGACCTCTTCTCTCAAGTCAATGTAATCCATTGATTCAACACCAGACGAAGCCCATCACCACCACCATGAAGCATCTTCTGAAATGAAGGTCAAGGAGGTTAGTATTG
>JABFDZ020000054.1:1830629-1843359 GCA_019775955.2 Pollimyrus isidori
GGGGAGGCCAAGAGGGTACAGCCTCATCACCCCTGCCCTGCAAGGTCTGTACCCAAGGAGCTGAGTGACCCAAAAGAGGCCAGCTGCCCTGACCCCACGGCCGATCACACAAGCCTATAAACTGCCATAATCAGTTCCTTGGCCTCCTTTTCCCGTTCCTCTATTCAGCAGATACTTTGCACTGGACTGATGATCAGAAGCGAGATCCTTGCACACCCATAACGAAAAGCACTTGGGGGGCAAACGGAGATCAGCGTCGACAGGGCGAGGGAGCAATATCACAAGAAATGCCAGGAGGCTGGACACAAGCCTCACGGCCTGATCTCCTAACCTGGAGTGTTTTCCTCCAGCGAATTGTCCACCCTGAAGCTTGACGAGGCCTCTTGCTGGCCAGAAGGCAGACCCAGCACACTAAGGGATTCTCTCTCCCCTACAGTGTTATTACTACAGACTGTAACAAGATGAGTGAGTCACACAGTTTGCCAAAGTTTACTGCAAAGGCCACACTAACAAGGAATCCTTATAAGAACACGGCAGGGACTAGAGTCAAATTTCAGGATTAATTAGCGTTTTTCTCCTGCAAAAACTGATGTTTTTTTTGTGCAATTACAACACTCCAGCTGAGTATTGTAGCCAGCTCGCATGTGACATCCTGAGTCACCGGGGAAGCTGGCTTCCAGCGAGTTCTGACACGTTCGTTTATGCATCGAGGGGAGCTCGGCTGTGTGTGTGATTCTCCTTGCCACCGTGTCTCCGGGGGATCCTGGGAACCCAGGACTCTGGCTGCCAAGCACCCAAAGGCAAAGCCAACAGGCATCTGACAGCCAGGGAAGATGGACCTTTTTAATCTCTGAATGGCATGTGGATCCTGCAACGTGCATATGCTCTTTCCATGGGTTCTGTTCAAGCAGCTGTGGCTGGTTCTTACGAAAGCTAAATCACGAAGACGCAAATCCTGTGCCGTGAGGTAGCTGCCACAGATCACCAGCCCTCCATACCTCAATCCCTTTCTGGGATTGACATTTGGTCTCTCGTCACGACACAAAAAAGAACGAAGAGGACAATGGGCCTTTCATTCACCCCAAAAACACTGGCAGGTGCCTGCCCAAACAGAAGGGGGTGCAAGAGGCCAGCCTCACCTCTGCAATAACAGATGCTGCTACTCATCCACGCAGCCATCCATTCAGGAATCCTCTTGTTTCTCAAGGAAGCTTTATAGAGAATATATTACAGAGCAGAATGAAGACAGCTTGCATTTGTAGAGTGAATCGTGCAGAGGTGAGAGTGCTAGACGCAGCCCGCCAGCGACGCGGCATGATTCTTCCCACCAGCCTGGCACTCCGCGTCGTCAGAACCCCCCAGACACATGTGGGGGGGCTCCGAGTGTCTCTGCAGCTCAGAGTGCAGCCTGTCAGTGGGCAGTGGGGTGGGTGTCTCAGGTCTAATTAACAGCTAAATAAGCCCATCATTAAAAGGCTATTAAATTACAGAGGATGCCTCCCCTCCCTCAGGTATGAGGTGAAACATTTTCATCTTCGCTATTCCCCGTCCGCCCGTCTGTGATCACAATGAGCTACGCTTCACAGCTCATGTTAAGGTCATGTGACTCCAGCCAGCCCATTTGCTCGCTCGCTCGCTCTCTCTCTCGCCGCTGCTGCCCCCCCCTCCCCATCATCTCTCTCTATTTATTCAGTGAGCGATTCTCAAAAACAAAACCCTGCTATGGTTGCTCTGCAAACCAGCTTCATCACCTGCCTCTCCACAGCGGGATCACATTCACGCTGGAGCGCCAGGCCCACGTCACGGTGCCGGACTATGGAGCCCGAGTCGAGTCCGGCTGCCTGTTCTCTGACGCCACCCCCCGGCACACCCCTGCGGAGCTCCATTCACTGGGATTACACAGGTGACTCAGGAGCAGAGTTACATAACATAACATCTATCTTTCCTGGAACCTCTCCCAGGAAGCAGAGGGGTACCATAGCTGGTTATGTACCTGTTAGTCATGCACCTGTTAACATACCATTCAACAGCACCTTGTCTGTAGATTCAGCCCAGCACCACACCCAACATGTCTATCTCCAGCAAAGGGTCCCGCCAGTCACCACCCACATCCAGCAGGTGGATAGGCTGAAGTCCAGAAAGTAAAAATCCAGATAAAAATTTTGCTTCTTGAGACTCTTTATACTCTACTAATCTTGTTGGTTAAAACAAAATATTGGTCTGGATTTTTACTTTCTCTGCCCACATCACATTGTCCCACACAGGCATGATGAAGAAGTGAGGTCAGGCCAGGCACCAGAAAAAGGCACCTGGTGTACCTTGAAGGAGCCTTCAGTCGCTGACCTTTCATGCATATTATTGAGCTTTGAGGAGGTCGGAGTCCAGAACATGAGGGAACGGCTCGATGTTCTCCACAGAATAGCCAATATGCCGCCAGGCACTTAAGGGTCTCGGCAGTAACACACTGCAGCCTCATGGGGGTGCCGTCTTCCCAAAGCTGCCACAGCACGTTGCCATATGGGCTCCAAGATTCAACAACTGACATGCCTGGGAACAGGGGAAAGCTGGGTAAGGGGATGAGATCTGGGTTCTTCTGATGCAAACAAGCACCTTTACAACAAAAGCTTCTAATTCCTAAGTGGGCCCCTCATGCTTTACCGAAGGGACCATCCAATGGGACACAAACACCCTGCCCTGGATTTACCCATAATTCTATGCAGCCTGGGGAGCTTCCCCCAGACCGCAGATTGCCATGTGGCTCAGCCGACTGACATCCGTCCTACCTGAGAGGCGTTGGATCTCCGCGGCGAGTGGAACCCGTGCCTCACCCTTACTCCAGGCTCCCCCCCTTCCTGCAAAGATCCCATGCAGCCGCTTCGGAATTCCCAGATTCACTGGCGGAGCCTGAAGACAGGGCTGCACGGTTCAGACAGCAAAACGCCAACCCCAACAGAGAGGGAAGGAGCCCTCCCTCAGCGACAAGGCTTAAAAGATTCAGCGGCACACTGCGTTTGCCCCCACCCCCCCAAATCAGAGGTTGTACAAGTACATGAACACAGCAAATCAACCCAAAGACTCAGCACTTCCCTCACACACTCACACAGATACACTTTGGTATTCATATCTTTATGGGAACTCTTCATTAATTTCTATGGGCAAATCCCTACCCAGCCCTAACCTTAACCGGAAGCAACCAGATAAAATGCAAAGACTGCCGCATTTTATATTTTTGATTGCAGTTTTTTGAGGGGGAAAAAAAAACGGTCCCCCCTAAACACAATACACACACACACGCAATAATGAGAACCATTCGTATCACTTCAAGGCAGAATTCCAGTGCCATTCAGTCACTTCATGCACTGTACACCCCCCCTACGTCAGCAATAAACTGCTCAGCGTCTGGATGACTGTCACTCACTGAGAGCTCCAGTTTACCCTCAATAAGCGTTCTAATACATTCACCAAGGGTCTTGCTAACAACCACCATTAAATCCAGTGACATGCTATGGCCTCTAGGCATATATAATGATTCTTTTTGATGTGTAGGGTGTACCGTTTTGGGTGGGATGGATGCCGCAGCAATGGAGGGTACCAACTCAATCTGAATGCCATTTTTCATAATCTAGAGCATTACACGGAGCTGTACCACAATCATCTACTAGCACAATGTTTAATACATAACAGCAATGACATTACTCATAGTAAGTAACACAGTTCCTGAGCGATGGGCCTTTCCCCCACCACGACGCTATCCTGTGTGGTGTGCGCATTTTCTCCTTTTTGTCACGGATGTTCCCAGCCTTGTGGCTTTTCCTTCTCGCAGCCGACTCCTTGGTTCACTGGCACTTAAAGAAGACGGACGGATAACTAACTAAGTTGGCCTGCGGCCGTTAAAATGTTGTCATAAGAAACGACCGTCGACAAATCCAGCAAATGAGAGAGGCCAGTGTGGCAGGACAAGCACAAGCAGAATAATAATGCAGCACAAGAGAGGATAAGAAAACTCCTCACTCGCAACTCTAATTTCAGCCCGGGGAATGCTGGGAGTTCACCCTTAAGAACCGCGACAGGAACACATACAGGGTTTTCATCTCATGTGTTGACGTGAGCTGAAAAAATGATCGGCATCATTAATTCAACCAAGCTTCCCCGGCAGTCGCAATCGGCTGACGCAGAGTGGAAGCCGAGGGCATCCCTCCAGTCAGCCAGGGACACTGACAGCTGGCCACTGCAAAACCAGGCTGTCAAACAGAAACTCCCGTCAATCTGCACGATGGGTGGCGAAACATTACTGTGCCACTGGAAAAAAATCTGGGTTCAGTACATTCACATAGGTTACACATTCAACACTTAATATTTCCAATATGCAAGAACACACCAGCACTTGCTGTGGTTCAGGGACAACCTACGATGATCAGATAATCCATGTCAGGGAGGACATTTTGAGGTATAACAGGATTTGAAAACTCCCATTTCAATTAAAAGGACCCAGATTTCACTTCTGCGCCTATTCTTGCAGTGTGCTGATTGGTCAGTCTCCTATAATCGTGCATGTATCACTGATGTTAAAGTGAAACAGCTGGATGAGTCTTTCAGTCAAGGAAACTAACCAGTCAAAGCACAAGAATAGCTGAACTATTTAACCAAACACAGGAGCCTGTCAGTTTTAAAGCAGTCTGTAAAACCCGAAGTAGCTCAAAGTGTCTTCCCTGACATGGATTATCTGGTCACCATAGGGACAACCATGACATACAGAACAATATTACTAGACACTTGGCAGAAACACTTCGTGGTACAACACAGACAAAACACAGAAACGATTCAAAGACATCTTTAAACACATACATTAGCGTAACAATACAATGACTGCTAAAAGCCATTCACACATTTCAGATGCAAAACACACCGATAACACCGATAACCTGAAGTAACCTTTACAAATATAATGCAGACGATGGAGAGAAATGTGGACAAAGCAAGAACGCAATTGTCACTGGGTGATCGGGGGAAAAAAAACACAACACAAAAGCTTATCCTATGAACCAACACACATGCTAGTTTTATAACCCTTGACAGAAAACCCACCTGACTCCTCCCACTTCCCGCTGTGGCCAAGAGCAGCAAATCTGCAGATTTTTATAAGAATCCACTTCTTGTAATGGTTCATCAGCTGGCAGAACAGTCACGTAGACCCACACTGGGCGACCAATCAGCACAAGTGAGGAACAGCCCAAAAGGCCAACAACGACAAAAAAAAAAAAGCAATTAGTGAAGAGGTTGTGGGGTGAAAACACATGATCATGCAGCTGGCGGAGGCTCCTCTTTCCCGAGATGCCCAGAGGCAATGAGAACCGCCCGTTGGCCGGTTTACAGTAAAACTGCTGCGGTTGAATGCAGCCACCTGTACCGACCTGAGAGCTCCCCAGATAAACACTGAGCACGTGTCAGCAGTCTTAAAAAAACCCCATTTCCAGATCGTACTGCAGCTCCTATGTCACCCTGCTGACATCTTGTACCTTTGTTCCAGTGACGAGCACTGAAGGTGATTCCAGTAAACGGCCACACAAGTTGTGCAGTACAGGAGAGTGAGTCGGACAATTGCATCATTAAGGTATCAAACTCTCGGAGTTTCTCAGCCCGACAATGTTTGGTTGTATATGTACAGTCAAAGACAATGACATTTAATTTGTTTTCAGGTTGGCATAATACTGATACTGTCTGTGTGTGTCAGCTTAGCCATTTCAGAACATCTTCTAAAATGTCACACCAGTATTTGAAGTAGCCATCCAATAAACCCTTGACCACTGGCATGCCCCATACGGCCAATTAATATGTCATTGAGTTAATTAATTAAATTGGTGGTAACAAACACATGGAACAGCTGAGGTGGCCCTGAGGAGAGGTTTGAGAACTGGAGCGGTGTTCATCTAGTCGTCCAGCAAGGTACCGGTAACTTTTGTAGAACAGACGAAATCCTTGCAAATTTTTATTGTGTTACTGTTAATTTTCATATGTTCTAATGAACATATGAATTAAACAAAACAAACACAGGAAGGAAACACGCTTAATGGATGAATGGACCCCAATTCATGAGCAAAGCTACGTACCTAAAACCACAACTAAATGAAGGCATAGAAATCAATGCATAATTAGTAGTATAATAAAAGCATGAGATAAACTGAAAACACTCTAAAAAGCGCATTTTGCACACCGCTCAATTTCAGTTTCACTTTTTAGCCAATTACCAGTACAGCCATCTAATGGCTTAAGACTTCCCTGCAGTGAGAAACAGATCAGACCCTGACTGGCGGGTCTCCAAATACCCCCTGGCCAGTTCCCACAGGCAGCAGTCTTCAGATTGCATTCTCTCTCTCCTGCCATCCTGTCTCCAATTAACAAAAGGAAGAAGGGGCGGGGCCTCTGGCACGGTGAACAGGCCACTGGGGGGGGGCTCCACCTGACAGAGAGGAGAGTGATTTCCACTCACACATCTCTGTGATCAGCTTACCCAACCAGGGCACATATAACCCGAATTATATCAACAAAAGCATTGGGTACAAGACAAGACAGGCCTACACCAGCCTCTGCTGCCTCTCCCCCCCCACAAAGTCTCATTTCACCTGAACAGTGTGGCTTGAAATTGAAGAGTGGGGGGGAATCAGAGGAAAGACACCGGGAAAATAAAAATCCATACACAGGCGGGGGGAGGGAAGCTCTTCTTCCCTTCCATAGACACCCTGCCTCTACTAAAGTGGCGTTTAAAATGGAAAACACCAATTCAACTCATGTTAACAAATGGCCTTGAGCTATGAGCACAGACACAAAGAAGGAGCCAACAGCTATTAGGCGCTTCCATTTCACATGCTGCTGTCATTCATCTGAGCCGACCTTCTTTAACACGCGGGGGCCCATACTGACAGGGCAACAGAGTGCAAGGGCTCACAGACGTGCACCGACAACGCACCCTGACTCAGCAAGGCCAGGTCACCGAAGGACGGATCTTACAGGGACAGGTAATGCAGAATATCAACCAGGAGAACTGGTTCCAACTGGACCTGGAGCAAAAAGCGACACCGCGCATCCCTCATTTCTGGATGACTTGAGGCTCATTAAAATGTTAATCTGAACATGGCAGTACTAATTAGCCTACATGGTATAATGTACACGGAAACCAGGGGCAAGTGATATGCTGGGAAAGGGGGGGGGTTGGTTACGGTGGCAAAGGAGAGACCTCAGAGGAATGCAATGTCTACACGCCTCACGAATCAGACAGACTATTAACTGATAATGCGGATGGGAGTTCACCATACCAGACCCCAGCCATACTATCCACAGCTCCACAGAAGCTAAAACAGCCAAAGTCCCAGTTATTCATGTTTGTTTCACAGAGACGAGGTCCCCGGCTACGTGGCTGAGCTACACAAGCAGCGATATGCCGCAGAGGCTATTTTAGCAAGTTTCCATCAGTAGATGTGCGAATAGCTCCAGTTCAGGGAAGTCTTCTTACAAACAGAGCATGGCCAAAAATACAACACAATGAAGTTGATGATCAAACCAAATTTATACTGCAGATGAACTCCAGGTTAGATTTCCAGGGACTTTCTGAGAAGAGTCATGACCGCGTGCACAATATGGCACTATGCACTGTGGACGTTAAAGCTCCTGAATGCCGCTGTGCATGACAAACAAAAGCTTCCTTTAGTATAGAAGGATCCTTGGAGGGGAGGGGGGCTGTCTGCACGCCTCACCCAAACTGCTGTCACATAGAGGGCAGAAAGGACTCCAAATGTTCTAGAGTGGTGTTCCCCAAAGCGGTCCTTGGGGACCCACAGCTGGTCCATGTTTTTGCTCCCCCTGAGCTCCCTGCCAGACAATCCACTTTTTGCACTCGCTCCCTGGGAGCAAAAGTGTGCACCCTTTGTGACTCCACGAGCATCGGATTGGGGAAACACTGTTCTGGAGAATTCTGAGATCTTCAGGGAGCCCCAGAGGAACAGCACGGTATTCCACAGGAGCTCTGAGCTGAGTCATGGGAGCAGCAGAGCAAGTGACTCGACGGGGACTCGCTGGGAAGACATGGCAAAAACCCCAGCACACCAGCTGCCCTTGCCCAGAGCCTGTCAGAACTGCACTGGAAGAATGAGCATCCCCACTGCAATAACAAAAGCTGGTCACAAAACCAAAGCTGGAGAAACCAGGAATGAATTTCCGATAACTGGCATGTCTAATTATCCACATTCTGCTTCGGCACACAACATATGAACATAACCTCAATAATTTTGGTTTTACCTCGACACTTTAGACACTGCAGATTTATAAATCATTAAACACTTGGAAAAAGTAAAAAGTAAAATAAAAACTATAACTAAATGACAACTATAAATATTGGTTCTGAAAATAAGATAAAATAAAATGTCAAATACTTCCCATTACCATTTTAAAAAACGATTTGTTTAATCGTGCAATAAATTAGCTAGTTACTACCAGCTAATTCCTGTAACCTTCTGTCTATCCCTATAAAAAATATTAAAATCTAAAGCATACAACATAAATTAGATACAAAATAAAGTAGATTCACATCTTTTAAAATAAAAAACTAAAGAAACCTTAAACAAATAGATTTCAAATAGAAATAATAGAGAAATGAAACAAAAAAAACAAAAACTTATGAAACATACATGGGTATATGCAAAAACGCAAGGCTTTATCCGTCAGCCAATCAACACTCAAACAAAGAAAGGCAAAGCAGCATGTCGGCGCTGTCAAAATCACTCACGAACAGAACTAAGAAGCCTCCAATTCCCAACAGTGCTTCGTGAGCTCAATTTGTTAGCTGCGAGGCGCTGTCAAGAGACAAAGTTCAGCTGACCTGAACGCAGATGACCCACACTTAATTAAAGCCTTACTGGACACATCATTTACGAGCATATAATTACAGCAGACACAGTACAATGTCAGATAGCAACACCTATTTTCAAGGCAGGAAGGACAAACTGAAATAAACATTGTGTTCTGAGCTGTTTAATGGACCGTCACAACAACCAGCTCTTCTACTGAGCCATTTCAAAGGGTCAAAGTGTTAAGCATCAATTTCTGACCTGAATGTCACCAGACTCCATTCCAATAAGGACTCTTCCGTCATCCCCAAAGGTGCTTAACTAGAATTACACCAGCAGAACATGAAGCTATATAGACGAGTAAAGACAAGGCATTCAGAAAACAAAATGAACAGGCTTATAAAAATGGGTACTGAAACCAACGTTTGGACTGGCACATGTTTCACATAAAGTGACCACATCCACATTAAAGTCACACGCGCGCGCACACACACACCCTCACTAGGTGTCATCTGGACATTATTCTGCATGAACCTGAACCACAGCAAGGAAAGAACTCATATGGGGAGTCAAAAAAAACCCCTGGCGTCCTTCATGCATGCAGAAGTGGAGAGAATAAAGTAGTTTAAGGGCAATAATAGGCACGGATATATTTCATGCAAGGGTTTTGCATATAATAAATACAAGCATATTGGCAGATTTCCTTAAAATTTAAACCCATACAACTAAAAATGCATCACTGATACATGACAGGCCATGGATTCAGTAAGAAGTTGTCTCTGCAATTAACTGGTCAGACAGAATTAGCGTTATAAATGATCTGCTTTACAGATACCTTATTTATGTTAATGTAATTAACGGTGGAAGCTGGTATGAACGACATCCGATTAACTGTCGCAATAACCAGCCCTCAAATAACTAACTTAGAACCTCACCTTTCACATATAAGCTACATCAGTCGTCCTAATATAGATAATAAAAGTAAACAAATACGAGGCAGAGGACATTCTACTTTGCTGACAGTAATCTGCTTGAAAGTTACCTTTAACCGGCCGAGATGTCGGCTGGATCGGTTAGTACTGAAACCGGTGTCCTTCAACCAAACAGGTTCATTAACCCAAATGCATTAAATCACCAGAAAAAGCAGTTTTTTTGGGGGGGAATTAAACACACGGTCTGTATAGCCAGCTGTGCGTATACTTATCGCAGGTGTCTGCTGGTCGAACAATTCTAATTGCTCCACTTTCACTCCTGACAGTCGGATTAATAGCAGTCGGTTAACCTCGTTATCAGCCCACTATGCTGTTTAAAGTGTATTTTAGCGGCCGAAACACTTAAACTGACTTTTGGACATTATACTGTAAGCCGCTTCTTTGTCGAGCAGCCGGCGGCTCGGTGTAACAGCCAGCTAGTTAAAGCTAGTTAACAGACACCTAGTCCACAGCCAGGAAAAGTGACACGCTCTTTGTTAACTCGGTCAGGAGTTCGTTAATAACCGTTTAAGTAGATTAAGCGGCGGGCGATTTCCCGTAACTTTGCACCGCAATAAAACAAGCGGAGGCCGAGCGAAACCGCCCGCTTTCCTCCGCCTGCACGCCGCCCTCAGAGCACCCCTGCCGCGCCTCTTACTTTTCTCCTTAACCCCGGTTTTTTTTTTTTTTTTACTTTTATCGCCAAGGCGCCCCTCTCCGCCTCGGCTGTTAACTCGGACGGCCGACATGCGCCCTTACCTTTGTTGTCCCGGCCGACATGCAGTTGTGTCTCCGTCCCTCACATCCGTACCTGACCCCAACCGGCGTGGCTCCCGCCGCTTACATCCCAGAGACTCGGGTTAGTCATTCTTTATAAACACAAATGACTGGCGTGTCTTCACTGCCACATCAGTGTTATCTACCACCCAGACGCCAGCTTTCGTCAGGCTTTACCAAAAATCACCCGACTGGGCGCACATAAAGCCAGCTGCCACTGAACAGGGGGTTAGGTGTCCCTACTTACTAAAAATAAACATAAAGCAGTGTTCTCCACAAGCGTTAGAAAAAATAGGAAAACAATATATTATTTATTTCTTGGCCATTGGACAAAAATACTGTGCCCAACCTAATCATATAATGACTGACAATTCATGTCAACTCATTCAAACGATTCAATTCATTTGAATATTGTCTTGTATTATTGTTCCAGGTTTATGAACCAACACAGCCACCTGATGGATATACACACCTATGACATTCTTCTTTGAGGAACTGTGTATTGAAAACGATTGCAAATAATGTACATGATATCATGTCACAACAGCTTACCAAACGCTGTTTATTTAAAGGTTGGTTTGGGGGGTCTTTCAACACATCGAAAGATTCTGCAATACTAGGGTTAAGAGTTGGTTTATGAATAACAGCAAGTGTTTTATGTTTAACCCTGACCAGAAACACTATTATGGGACTAGCACCACAGAAGTTACCACAATCCACCTTAATCTCTACATAGGCTACACACCATTGCCCATCTGCCTGCTGGAAGGACACAAAACCACAAATAAGTGTGTATGCCTTTATTAAGGGTCTCAAATTATAAATAATGAATTAGCACAGTGCATCAGAGGAGAAAAGAGTGGCTTCATATCTCCTGAGTTGTGGGTTTTATTCCTGTCTATTGAATTTACATGTTCTTCGCATGTTCATGCAGTTTAGGTGGGATAGACTGCAGGTCATCGATGACCCTAAGTTAACAGCTATGAAGAATAGATGGATCCTAATGGATTAGGAGGTAAAAGTCATGAGCGTTATGAATGTTTGAAATATAACACATTGCAGGGTCACAGCTTGGTTCAGCCAGCTTGGACAGTGAAACTCCGGACTCACAGATAAGCAGCCACCAACAAGGTGTTTGTGAATTAAGGTCATTCATGACCACTCATGCATTGCCTGTGATGTAGTGGAACCTCAGAAACTCAGCATCCGTCCTCCTTGAAGCTGACAAACCTAGAACAACATAGAATTCGTGTGACAGTCTATTTACCTTGTGTACGTTCCCAGACCGGCATGACACGCAATAAACCAGATCAACGATAAGATGCTGAACACTAGACCAAACGCAGTTCTAATATGACATCCAAGGCTCAGATTCTTAAAAGATACATTTGAAATGGGTGATGCTCGTTTGACATCTTTTTGTCTGGCACACAGAACGAAGTCAAATCAAGCCCAAATGCAGAAGTTGCTTTCTCCTGAGAAATGTAATGAAACATGATGATTAAACTTCACGTTGTTGCACAGGCAGGAAGTTGCACAGGAAGTTTAGTGATAAGGAAACTACCGTTTTCAGTAAGACTAAGACTAAGAGAGTGAAATAAAGTAAAATGTCCGACAAAGAAATGTCGGTCAGGTTTCATCAGCCGTAGTTGTAAATTAGAATATAGAGGATTTATTAATCCCGTCCTGGATTTAAGTAACAGAGAGATATGTCAATGGAGTCTGTCATGACTGTTGGTGAGCCCACGTCTTGCTGCTATGGAAAGTGCCTCGCTGATAAAACTACTCATCCTGCTGTTGGTGACCTTCATCTTGTGTCTCCCAGAGCTTTTCCCACCATACCAAGGTACGTGGCACAAAGTAGATTGATGGTACTCATATGACCATACAAAACGTCATGTTTGATTGGACACACAGAAACACATTGACATGTTGTATTTAACAAACAGATCTTCTTGCTAGTCCAGGAATCCATGCTTTCCTCTTCATGACGGATTGGGGTAGTAAACCTAACCAAGCCCGATCTGAAGAACTTCACCATCACATCGCTATTGGTATCCTGGCTATATAGGCAAGGCAAGGCAAGGCAAGTTTATTTATATAGCACATTTCATACACAGTGGTAATTCAAGGTGCTTTACATAA
>JABFDZ020000054.1:1843459-1856254 GCA_019775955.2 Pollimyrus isidori
TGACTAAAATGATTTTAAAATGATTTAAAAATGTATTTAAAATAGGTTAGAGACAGTTAAAAATAAACAGCAGTCAGCTCACTGAGCATTGTCTGATAAGTGAGGTTTAGGAGGTTTCACTTGTATCCATTTCACATTGATATCTAACTACCATGTCATCATAAAAAGCTGTAGACAAACTTCTGAAAACAAACATTGACAATTCAAGCCATATACGTAATTAAAGTAATTAAAACAAAAAAAACTGTAAATTGTTTTTTTTTGTCACTATTTTCATCTGCTTTGAAATACATTCTGATTAATATAGTAAAACTACAAATACAAAAATCTGTAGATTACAACAGAAATAATTTTAATTTCAGATGAATGTCAAAATAAACAAGCATCTATAAGCCTAAATAAGATTTTCTCAGATATTTATTCTGAGCAGTCATAGACATACATTTTCAAAATAACTTTTTTTTTATGGCACAGAGGATGTGAGTTGCCAGTGATTTGCTGCCGTTTGCACAAATGGTTCTGCTTTGTGGAATTACATTGTATTATTCGGACTGGCATACAATACGTATGAAATACTTACAGTTTGTTACTGTATAAAAAAATAAGATTCAGGCAAACACAGGATCTGGTTCAATATAGATCAAAAGAATTAACAGGTTTTTAGCCCAAAGACTTAAAACGGGCAACCAACCTGTGAAAACAACCAAAACAATTTGTGCAACACTGTCCCCTCATGGTCATTAATCAAACCTGCAGGGGCCCTGAGCTATCTCCAGCCCTGCTGTGGTTCACTGCTGCCCGTTTAATGTTAATAACGTTCATCAAGAATTCTCACGGCCAGTGCAGAGTATTTCGGCCTTGTGGGGCATTTAAACATTCTGTGTCACATTACCATGATGCAGGAAAGCCAAACACGACAAAGATATCAGGATGTTTACCTGACAGAATGCATAGTGATCAGCGCAAAAGGATTCTGAGGGCTGTTTGCAAAGTCCCTTCTGCCCAGTAATATTGTATCTGCAAGTTTTCTAGAATATCTCAGTTTTTTTTTGCATTCATCCATCTAAATACAGATCAGGGGAGAATAGATCTTACCTGCATGGGATTCCAACCCTGTCTGAAGCAGAGGCACCGTGACCTAGTGTGCCCTCCCAACACAGAGGACACAGGGCACAGGAATGAGTGCCTGGGATGTACCAACAGCAGCATCATGGGGGTGTCGCCCGACATCACCTCCGGAAGCACAAACGGGTCACACAGTCCAGAGACAGGCTGGTTCAGGTGTGAGATAACAGCAGACCTGGGGGCCCTGAAATGGACAGGTGAGGTCACCGCCTCCTGTAGATCATCATTAGCTAGGCCAGCTAGCTTGATCTGGGAGAACTGACATGTGTGTTCACTATTCCGGTTAACGAGGTGAGCTTATGTATTTGTTGACGAGGATCCCTTTAGGGACGTATATAAAATAACTGGTGTTGCTGCTGTACAGCAAATCTGCTTCTTTTTTTCTTTCTTTTTTTTTTTCCTCGCCAACTTCAGAGCTGTCCAGCATCTCAAAACTGCAAGAAAGAGAAACATGTCCTGTCTAAACCCAGTGGTGTATTTTTAAACCTTCACGTGGCAGTATGATAAATCAGCTCTGCTGTTGCCAGAAACCAGCAGGGATCTGACCTCGGATGAGCGGACCTGCAACTGCCTCATTCGGGCAGCAGGGGACGAGCGTTTATCTCGGCTCAGAAAGTAATGGAGCAAGTTTTCTGCGTTTTGAGCAACACGACTGTGCCAGTGTGTCAAAATAAGACTAAAAACACAAGCAAAGCTCTTCGGAAGAAATCTCACTTTCATTTTTACCGTTTCATCCAATTCCAAGCCCAAATTAAGAACCTCCAAACATACAATGTACTTAGGTATTTTCTGCTCCCTATAACTCTAACCACGTATCTCTTTCACACGGTATCACACCATCTGGTGTCACCGCAGGTGACTGACCTGTCCCCGGGCATTTACGTGGCACTGAGTAACCCTTAATCTCAGAAATAGAACTATGTTTGTTAAGTCCTGCTGCTCTCAAATTGCTGGTCACACTCTTCAGTCAACCTCAGAGTTCAACAGGACTCACTCCAGAGGAATTATTGTCCTCTCTGGGTCACCTTAGCAGGGGTGGGTTGAGGATTGTATAAGGTGGGGGGGGGCATAAGAGAGCAGACATAAGTGGGGGTAAAATTCATACAGAAGCATACAGAACAGCCAACCTTATCATTAGCCAATGACTTGCTTCGAATTGTTGAGTGACAGGGGAAGGGGGGCACTTCAGGGGCCAATCAGGTTTCAGCTAGAGCGGGTGCCTCTGTGGCCCCACGCCTATATAAGACTCCCCAAGCCTCAGCTGCTCATTCCTTTCCTTTGTTTTTCTATAACCTTTTATCCCCAGGAGCTAATGTGGAATTGTCTGTACTTCAGTCCGGGGACCACCAGCTGCACAATGCCACACTTGTGGGCTGTGTAGACAGCTGTGAGCACATTGCTGGAATCCAGCAACCCCTGATCTGCTGCATGGAGGACCCTGCCTCAACCTTGAACCACAGTCACTGCATCCTGTGTGCCTTGGGCTTTGAGAATGCATCCATTAACGTTACGCTACTGTGGACGCACACGCAGCATGGTAGGGCGCCCTCTCCTGGCCACCATACCACCGATGCTAGTGGTGTCCCTGCTTAATGTCAGGAGGGCTGGTGTATGCTATTCCCTGGTTTACAATGTTAAAACACCTTGTAACTGGGTTGGTACCTTAAGCAGGGTGTTTGACCTGCATAGCTCCAGTAAAATATCCAGCTATAGCTACAGTGGTTGCTCTGGATGCAGCACAAGGAGAGCAACTCAAGTTCTTTTAAAGACTGCATCTTATAAAAGCCCAGACTTGGTCCTGGTGTGGAGAACCTCTCCCCTCCAAGGGCTAATTTTTAGCCACAGAAACTTCATGAACCATTTGCTGTATTTTTGACCCCACTTGATGCCGCTCTTTTTTTGTCTTGGGGCATGATTTGAGCCCTGTTATTAGCATAGAGCACCATCTAGTGGGGTCAGAAAATACAGCAAACGGTTCATGAAGCTTCATTTGGCCATCATTATTCATCATCATCTTGGGGAGTGGTAGAGCATCTCTTCCGCCTTCTGTGTTCATAGGCTTCTTCTGGTCGTGCTCCTACCGGCTGGTGTGGCTCGCTATAGTGATGACTGTCATCCTGCTGGTCATCAGCACCACCACAAGGCACGTCCTGAAGAACCGATTCTGTAAAAGTGAGTGCTGACTCGCATCATAGGCCTCTGTAGCTCAACCAGTAGAACATTTGGCTGACAACACAAATACTTTTCCCTACAAATGTGATAGATAAATAAATGTAAATAAAGGCAGACCAGTTAGAATTGTGCACCTGATCTGGTCCTGCTGACTAACTTCCTCCTGTTTACAGGGAGGTCTGCAGTTCTCCCAATTACTGTGTACCAGCTGTCTCCGGCGCCACCGGGATCTGCCAGCCGTCTGGATAGTCAGCTAGGCCGGTATACAGCTTGTAAGCAACTAGGTAAATTTCACCGTCTTCCAGGTTCTCTCCGAAGCGAACAGCTGTTCTGGGTGGTGAAGTGTGTTGTTAAAAATAAATTATGACCTCCACCATCCCCCCACCACTTCCGTCGATTGACAGATTTTCTTTTGCTTTCAAATGCCCCCGGGTCATGACTTAATGACCATGGATGAGTGGTGAGGCAACATCAGTTAACGACCACTGTGATAATTAACTCAGTTGGAGCAAATCAAGTGTCTACCCCCTGTAGTGAAACCAACAGCATAGAGATAAACTTTAAGAGGGGAGGAGACCCGCCGACATTGATCCCCCATATGTTGTGTTCTTGTCCTCTCAGCACAAATAAGCCCCCTGACCCGAGCCAGCAGTCCAGCAGGTACAATCTCGCTCCCCCCCACCCCCACCAGTGTTTATAGTCCCTCCCTCTGCAATGACAGGTGCCCCCAGCAGTTTTCTCACTGTTTATTTGCAGAAGCACGTCGGCACCTCTGCTGACGAGCATGTGGCACATGTCAGTCTCTGGACTTGCTTTCTTAATTTGCCATTGGGTTTCTCTCTGCCTGACAGCCCTCTCTACCATTTGCGAAGCTGAGGAGACAGGTAAGTGTCCTTCTTAACTGCATGGAAACATCTGCAGTAGAA
Source organism: Pollimyrus isidori (assembly GCA_019775955.2). NCBI lineage: Eukaryota > Metazoa > Chordata > Actinopteri > Osteoglossiformes > Mormyridae > Pollimyrus > Pollimyrus isidori. Next base: position 1,847,683 of record JABFDZ020000054.1, read on the forward strand.
GAACTTTAAAAAAATACATGCTTGTTTGCGCATTCGAAGGAAAAAAAAACAATTACTTTATTTAGCAGATGCTTTTGTCCGATATGATATAAAACTGAAACTAGGATCAACTAGTCCCTAGAGCAATGGGAAGTTAAGGGCCTTACTCAAGGTGTCAGTGATGACATCACTCAGGGGGCTGTACGCTTGCATAGATACAGAATCCAAACCCTCAGCTGCACTGCACCTTCTCATATTCAATTCTATTTGAATAGAGTATTTTAACAGTATTATATTGTCTCAAAGTGCCTTAAATTATCCCTGTCAAAAGCCTCCAGTGAGCAAACCAGAGGCGATAGTGGCAAGGAAAAATTTCCTAGGAAGAAACCAGACAAAGGGGGAGCCCATGCTCCCAGAGCCAGCAGTGAAAATCAATTAATTGTCAATTAATTTGATTAAGTCCCGATTTATACACTCAAACTTTAGTCTGGTTGTTAAATGCCGGATCACTGGTGACAGGGCAGGCAGGAAGGATGGACATCACAGGTTGAAGGGGTGTTGTAGGCAGCCGGGTAGGCAGGATATCTTGCTTAATGTCATTATAAGATGAAAAGAACGAGTTTGTTGCAGTTTAAATTCTCCCATGGCTAATGGCCAATGGTTTTATTTTTCAGAGAGCTTGTGGGCGGAAGGGTAACCACACCCTACAGAGATGTTACAGACAAGGAGCTAAATCTGGGTGGGGTTCATTGTAAACGGTAAATAAATAAACCAGCACACTGAAGAAAGTTACCATGTAGTTTTATTTGGTTTTCCAACGAGCAAAAGGACTTCAGGCACATGGCTGGCAAGGTAAGGCGACTCAGTGAGAGAGCTGCAGAGCTGCAAAATGCGAGACTCACTGCTGAAAGGAGCCCAGAGATATGAAAGCCGTGTCCCAATTCCCAACATATCTCACTGCGCGGGCCTGCGCAGGACGCAGCCTACAAAGGCACTGCAGATCGCGCGCTGTTAGAAGGACGCAGCCCCTGAAGTGGGACATGGCAGAAGATTGCCCATCTTGGGCCAAATAAACAGCGGAGTGCTCTGCTGCCTTTTGGTACTTCTGTAATAAACTCATCTTCAAGTCTTTAAAAATCCACCTACAGCGTACATACGAAAAATAAGCCACGCTATCGATTACCAACGGCGCAGGCTTGGAGGTACAGTGAGCAGTAAATCAAAGGCAAAACACAGGCAGCTCAGGATGGATCAGTTAACGGTCTTAATATCATCTCCTCCATTCTCACTAAATTTAACATTCCGTATTGATTATCATTAAAATTATAGTGCATTTACTTATTTAGCAGGCACTAATATCCAAGGTGACATGCAGTTGAGAAAGCAGGGTCAGACAGTCACTGGAGCACATGGGATTAAGGGCCTTGCTCAGGGGCCTAGTGGTGACATCACTCTGCCAAATATGGGATTTGAACCTACAACCTTCTAATCACAATGACCCCTGCAGTAACTATAGTACTAATACTATCAGTTGCGACCCTCACAACATCAAAAGGTTCACGTAGAAATAACTGAAGAACATTCAGTTGAAATCTGCATGTTTCCGATTTCTTTAACCAGCACGGTGTGGTGGATTAATTTGTAGTGTATCGGGTGTTAAATTTGTGGTTAACTATTTAGAAGCAGACTTGGAACATGCCTTGTGGAAAAAGTATATTAATCTCCAAGATTAATCTACAAGAATATTAATCTCCATTATGAAAAAAAGACAAGTCATCAGCGGCTGAATGTATTTTGTTTAAATATTTAGCCGTTTGTTCAGAGTTATGCCAGGGCACAACATTTTAACGACCATCATTAAACACCCTAAATCCATGTCATTAACAGTGCTCTAAAACGCATTTAAAAAATGAATAACTTAAACATTGAGATGCTAATGAATCGGAACACCTCAACGATCTTCACCTCAAGCTTAGGAAAATAATTCAGAACTGAATTGAGTTATAATGATCATAAGGCATTTGACCAGATGCAGCTTGGAGTGCTAATCTTGCGTTCACAGGAGTAGAGCTTACCGAACCGTTTTTTGGGGGCTTGAGCAAAACTTGATTTAACTTAGCTGTCATTTGTTAACTTCCCCCCCAATCTGACACACTGATCAGACAGGAGGGGGGCCCCCTGGTGGCCACTGGGCAGCATAGCGCATTTATGCCTTGGGCCAACTTCACATAGCACACTTTCCTTCTTAAAACGCAGCCGATGGTCTTTTGCTTTTGCGTTTGGCATCAACAAAATTGCATCTGAACACTTTTTCTGTCACTAACCTGGTTAGTTATTACTTACTGACCGCCCAGTTCCTCGCACGCTTGGCTCTTGGTTACTGTCTGGATGAACAGCCTGGTGTATGTAGAGGATGGAAACCGCACACGCACTGAATGACTGAGTGTCCAATAACGCTAATGGGTTAGCGGCTACAATCTACCGACCGCCTAATTAGCGAGAGGACACTGAGCGATACCTTTTGCTTCTGGGCAACAGAGGTTCTCATCCACATCATCCACATGGCGATTGCATCCGAACGAGCCGATTAAACAGCGTCTGAGCAAATGTCAATTTAAAAATCCGAATTAATCGAATTAATCTTCCGTATATTAAACGCCATACATATGATTTATGTACACAGAGACAGATGGTAGTACACTTCACTACTTCACTAGGGTTGCTGCACATTTCGCATGTTGAGCTACACTACAGTGCCACAGACACACATGCACGCGCGCACACACACACACAGCAGGGGGAATGTCCGCCTCTTCTGTAGTAGGGCTCCCAGGGGCCTCAGCTAAGCCTCCTGGTTTGTTTGGGTCCTGCTGGCCTGGATGTAGGATATCTGGAGAACAGGCAGCAGCAGCTGGAAGGCATTTTGGATGTAGGTGGCGCTATTGGAGCCCTGGAGGAGCCAGAGAGCAGGGATCAGTATCCAGTGGAGGAGAGGGGCCGTGAAAGTTAACCCCATAGCCCTCTGTGATGGCCGGCAGCAAGCGGTGCTTCTTACCTCAAGCATGACACTGTCCACCAGGGGACTGAGCTCCTCTGCCTTCCTCTGATTCTGAGAGGATGAGACAGAAACATGGAGGGTTTGATGATTATACTGCCACACAAAGGCGAAACACAGTAACTGCATGTTTTATCGAAATTCAGTTATGACCAAAATCAGCTGTGTTTTACTTCTTAAAAAATATGTTACATTAAAAATATATTTTTTTGTAAAACTTTTTGCCCGGTTTGAAGATTACAGTCACTAAAAATCGACACTGCAAAGTGACTGGGTTTTTGCCTTGGTTAGGCAGTACTACATCATATACAGCGATGGGGTAACTGGAACACAACCCTGGTAAGAGGCAAACTGATCAGAATCAGTCTGACGATCGCCCCCCTTACCCCGGCAGCGAGCAGGGTGTCTGAGAACTTCTTGGAGAGGCGTCCCACCTCCTTGCACATGGTTATGGTCAGCCTTGCAGGGGATGGAACGAGCAGTTAGAGGGGTACTGTAGGCCCTCAAGCCCAGGTGCGTGCTCTGGGTGGGTGGGGGAGGAGCACAAGGCTACTGACCCCAGCTGACTGGCCCCTGCCTGGAGTGGCCCCTCCTTTGTCACTCACCAATTCAAAACAAATCATTGACTAATAATAAAATTAGCCCTCCTATATGAATTATGACCCCCACTGGCGACTCCAGGCTTTTCTCAAGGGCGATGCAAGGTGAGACAGCCCAACCAGTCATTCACCAAAACAAATTTGTAAAATTTATTTAAAAAAAAAAAAAAAAATAGTAAATACATCTGCAATTAATCATTATTATACACTAATATGACTAAAACAATCCACATTTTTAAGTATAACTTCAAAATATAATTGAATTTTATATGTTCAAGCGGCATTTTTAATCAGACCAGTAGGGGGTGAAATTGCGCGGCGGACTCACCTGGCAAGGATGAGGGCCTGCTCCTGTGCCGGCTTTTCCACGTCCTGCCCGTGTAGGATGAGCTCGGCCACCTTGTGCAGCTGCTCGATGCTGCGCGCCGTCACCTCGGCCAGGCTCCCCACGGAGGACAGATACACAGCCTGCGGGGTGCACACGCGCGCGCATGCTCAGCCGGACGGACGCCTTCACACGGGTGTGACGCGAGCGGGTCGCTTCGGTTGGCGAACATGGTGATCTGGACCATGGTGGGAACATGCCTGACCTTCTGCTGGGTGGGAAGCTGTTGCCCAGAGGCACCAAGGTTATGGGAAACGGTAACTAAGGTGATTACACTATAATTTCCCTAACCTGCCTGTATACTAATGCCCCCCCCTTCCCCCCTACTGCAACGTTAGCAAGGCTGGAAGCTCCTCACAGCCTCTGGGTTCTTCCAATCAGAGACACCATTCTTCTGGGTATCTATAGAAGCCCCTTTGTTGACTGGGATCCAAAACAAAGCCCTGTTGATTTGAGCACATTGGTGCCTTCCCAACATAGCATTAGATGGTGGTCTGATGACCCTGTGGACCTCTGCTCTGGTTTTAATGTCAAAGAAACTCTTGTTCTATGACCCTAACCCAAGGCCAGGGGCTGTCATGCCCAGCTCCCCATTAATAGATGAGACATGGATTCCTCACCTCCAGACATTTAGAGCTGCTCTCCCTTTCTTGGTTCTCCTGCCCTCCGAGGTCCGTGTTGGGCTCTGCCTCCTCCACAACCTTGCCCATGCTGGGCCTCTCCACCTCCCTCACCCAGTCACGAGCCTTCACCCAAGCCTGCGGATTATATTATACAGGTAAAAACCTTGATGAATTTTATTCATGAAAGACCAGCTGACAGATGAATTGGGAGGATAGGTCTGGTGCATTCAGGAAACACACACACACATTCACTCACACGCAATGAAACAAGCAACAACAGAAAGACATGTTTAGACAGACAACGGTCAAGGCAGATGGACTATGAGGAGGTACCTTGTTAAGCTTGTCTGGCGTAGCAGCGATGTGGAGTTCAAAGAGCAGGTCGGTGAGTACGGTGACAAACTCTGGGCCATCGGCAGCTGAGGGGACACATGCACGCAAAGGGATGCACACACACAGATGACCTAATGAACATTTAGCTTTGAACTGCCCCATTTAACACAACCAAATTGGTTGTCACACCAATTTAGAAATCACCCGAATTACAAAGAACACCCATGCGCTGTCGTCCACAGTCTGATCACGTCATTGTCATTGCATCGTAGGAATCGTTGGGCACTTCAGGTTGGACGGCCTTGACTTACAAAAACAAGTAGGACATTCAAAGATTGAATATAGGTCACCATTTTCTTCTGCTTCGTCTTCCTTCCCAGAGTCCTTCTCCACAAAAATGTCCTTGATGATGATCAGCTCTCTTTTGAGGACCTCTAACGGCTCCCCCTCCAGAGAAGAAAGCTCAGCTTGAACCTGGAGACATACCAGGAGAACAAGGATGATCCTTCCATCCACATACTGCTATTGTAAAAGTGACTTTGGGTACCAATTAACAAGTAAAATCTGGCACATCAGATGAAATCTGGGATTGGCTGGCCCTGGGATTGGCTGAGATTAACCATAGCTGACCTTGGCCTCACTCTCATCAGACAGGATCTCCAGAGCTTCCAGGTGGGACAGGCCCTGGTAGTCATCAAAGAGAATGCCGTAGTGGGCGCTGGGCTCGCTGATAGGTTGGTGGCTCAGGCGTTCCCTCTCCTTCTCCTTGGCCTCCTTCAGCATCTGCAGAGGGTGTGGTCACTGCTCAGACTGCAAAGCAGTCCCTTATCTAAACCTTGCTTTTTTAAAAAAATGTATAAAAAAAGTGTTCCTGCTGAAGGACTTTGAGAGAGATACTACAAGGAAGCAAAATCAAATTACTTTTGAAACTGCTTTGTTCTTACAGAGAGCTGAACTCTGACCATCCTTATGAATAGACAGCCCACAGACTCAAAAGAATTCACACAACCCATGTAATCAACAACAAGCTGCAGTGAACTGGGTAGGATGTCATGGTTGAGGTGCTAAGATCCTTAGGAAACCGAGGGCTCTCCCAGGATGGATGTTCTGGAATACTCCTCTGCCCTTACCTGGAGTCGAGTGCCAGTTTGCCCAGTACCTGAGATAGTGAGACAGTCCTCTGCATGAGAGTCTTGGTCTTCTTAAAGCCGGGGTCACTTTCTGCAAGTACAGTCATGGTCTTCTTGCCAATAAACTCCAATGCATCAAGACCTCCAGTAATCACGGACTTGCCCTTCATGAGGAAACATGAATAAGCTGATGGGAATTTTACTTACACAAAAATGTTCCAAGGGCAGAAGGAAAAATGATTGGTAATCTCTCTGAACATTTCAATCTCAAACATTTTTGTGTAAGTAAAATTCCCACGAACCACAAAGAAGCTCGGGTGACCCGGTGTTTATATCATGGTGGAGAAGCAATTAAGGGGGCTGACAAGGTAGCAGTGCAAAAACATTGTGGCCATGGTCCATGCAGTTTAGATGATTAAATCCTGCCTTAAAGGAGCTACATTTTGATATGGCTGCTGATCATGGTAACGTACTGTGTTTTGAAAGGCGCTGGTGATGGTGGAGAAGACACCCCGTGTGGGAGACGGAGAAGGGTCTGTAGCAGATCCCAGCTCTGCAAAGGGGGGCACGCAGAACAAATGACGATGGCAAAGCTACTCCCATAGGCCTAGTTATCGCTCAATGCCGCCACCTTCAGGAGACGACAGTGGGAATCTGCCTTTCGAACACGGCGGCAAAGTCACCTGTCCCTGCCGCGCTCTCCTCCTCAGTCTCCGTGGCCTCCTCACACACTGAGGTCTTGTGAACGCGCAGCGACACCCCCGCCTTCTCCTTCACGGCACTGATCCCGTGTCCTGGGTTACAGGGCCCATACACGGACTGAGGTTCACACCAGTGACTCTATGGCTGGGGTGGGGGGGCACGGCATGCTACCCCGTTGACCAGCTCTCACACACACTCACCCACTGTAGATGTGGCACTAGTCAGGAGGGACTTCCCCCAAGAACCCCAGGATCCCCAACCCTTGACTTGGCTCTCAGCTGAAGCCACCTATAGTGAGATATAAATACAAACCAGCTCAGGCAGATATGAACTCTCATTCAGCCATGTTGGTCGCTTTCTATATTTCTTCTGTGCGACAGTTTACATACTAAATAAAAGGTAAACAAGGCCACCCACTCACCGGGTGTTCACCAGCTTAGGTGTATTGTTAGCCTCTGAGGCTTTACTCAATAAATGTGCTGAGAGAGCCTTCCGGACCGAAGCTCGCAACGACACGCAAGCACTGTACCCCCACCTCATGGCCTCCCGTCTCTCCAGCATCTCTGACTGTGCCGTCTCCCTCCAAGCTCACTGATACGCTGCACTCTGTCATGTGACTTTCTTCTGCATTTGATTGGTCCTCCTGAATCCTTGTCGTTTCCCGAACAAAAGGTTCTTCTTCATTCACCCCAACAGTCAGCTGGCTCTTTTCAGCATCCAGCAAGGGCCCTGACACAGACTGAGGGCATGGGTCTTGGGGCCCTGACACAGACTGAGGGCATGGGTCTTGGGGCCCTGACACAGACTGAGGGCATGGGCCTTGGGGCCCTGACACAGACTGAGGGCATGGGCCTTGGGGCCCTGACACAGACTGAGGGCATGGGTCTTGGGGCCCTGACACAGACTGAGGGCATGGGTCTTGGGGCCCTGTTCCACTCATACAAAGGTCATCTTGAAGAACTTCTGACAGTAGCTGTTTGGTCTCAGGAGACGGAGTGTCTTTAAGGTCACTCTCTGACATGGTGCTCTCTGCAAGGATAAAGTGGAAGAAATAGTAGCTACTAGTACCATCATATTCATTCATACGCTGAAGACAACTAAATTAATCGAGTGTCTTTTTGGACTAGACTTAATGCAACTAATTTAAAGGTGCATAATTTAAACATTCAAAAATGAAGCTCTGTTGCAGTTTAATATATCTACAGTAGAGAAAGTCATGAACGATTTGCTTATGGCCACTGATTATTGTGGCATATCCCCATTGGTTCTGCTGGAAATAAGCACAGCATTTGATACTGCTGGCCATGACATTTTATTATGACATTTATATGGTGCAGTGTACGGCTCAGGGGGCTAAGCCTCTGTGCCTCTGAGCAGAAGGTCGCCGGTTTGAGCCTGGCCTTCGCCACATCTATGAGTCCTTAGTCAAGGCCCTTAACCCCCGGGCTGACCTTCCAGGCCAGCTTGCTCTTGCCTATGGAGAACAAGTTGGGGGAGGCCTAAAGATGACTTCCCCATGGGGATCAAAAAGGTACCAGTTTACGAGGAAGGCTGGAGCCTTTGAAAAAGGCAAGCGCCAGTTTGTCCATGTGAACAATGAATCCACTGGAGTTAGTTATGGGGTCCCGCAAGGCTCTGTCCTTGGCCCACTACTGTTTGCCTTATACAAGTTGTCCTTTGGTGACATTAGGTATGGAAGATTATAAGCACAAAAATTCAAATGGCAATTCATTTTGCAATTGGCAATTCAATATTCAATCAGAGCA
>JABFDZ020000054.1:1920768-1932036 GCA_019775955.2 Pollimyrus isidori
CCATCCATCCATCCATCCATCCATCCATCCATCCATCCATCCATCCATCCATCCATCCATCCATCCATCCATCCATGGTTGTGAGGGGACCAGGCAGCACAGAGCATGCATGCACACACGCGCACGCACACACACGGTCCCATGGGAAATTCATTGATTAGCCGACTACAGGTGTGAGGAGGCGACAGCGCGTGTAATAAATGCTTACATTTTTTTAGTATAACATATGATTTTACAGAATTAAATGATTCACTTCTCCATGTTCAATTCTCCCAACAAGTATTTAAAACTATTTACTCTGCTTCAATAAAATTATTATTTAGACGATTCAATATAGACAGAAAACCTTTGACTCTGGTGCCACCTGGTGGAATTTCTTAAGAATTACATTTATGTCCAAGTGATGGGTGCAGAGCCCACCTGTTTCCGGGTGCGGCACACAGCTCAGTGTAGTACTTGATCTTGGGCTCAGTGCCACTGGTCCTCATGGTTGCCACCCCACCATTGCAGAAGCAGAACGTGATCATCTGACTGCTCTTGCTAATCGGCAGCACCTGGGGTGAGACGGATTTAAAGATAAAACAGATTTTAAAATAAATTCACTTCTAGTGCACATGCAGCTGATCCACCATCTATACCATTTATTTATATTTGTTTAACAGATGCTTACATTCAACGCAACGTACAACTGAGGAACATTTTGGAGAAAGAAGGGTTTAAGGCCTTTGCTTAAGAGTCTTATAGTGATACAATTGCTCAACCATGGGATTGGACCCTATGACCACATGGACACGTGTAAGCTACACAAGAGTGCTGCAGTTTGATAAAACGGCATGAAATCGTACCGCCTTCTTGTCGGGCTGGCTACTGTCATAGCCCGTGGTGAGGTCGCGCACGCTGGACACGGTAAACCTCCCGCAGGATGTGGGGTAGGTGTCTTTCCCCTTGAAGTTACGGAGACGCTCGAAAAGCTGCTGGATGGTGCCCTGGTCGTGGCAGATGAAGTAGGAGTTGTTGGTGATGTGATGTCCGTACCTGGAGGGGGCAGACAGGCAAAGCGAGAAGTTGTACAGGCAGCAACCGTACCTCACCAGAAACCAGCATTGGGAGGTTCAGTAATTCATGGGAAATGTGGGCACCAGTTAGGTTTTAGGGGACCAGTGCAGCCAGAGAAACCAGCAACCAGTGGGAAAAGTAGAGCCGTGACCGGGCAGGGGAGAAGGCACCCACTGCTCATAGATGGCGCTGAGCTTCTGGGTGAGGGTGTGGCCCTCGGCGTGGAGGTAGGAGGCGCACTCGGCGACGATGGCGGCCGCGCTCACGCCGTCTTTGTCCAGCACTGCCGGGCTGCACATGTAACCTTTGGGAGACACGGGCAAATCCTCAAAAGGCCGAAAATAGGAAAACTGTAACCAGAAACCATATATCGGTGCTTTTAGGCAGAATGGTGATGCGCGATATACATCGCGGTATGGCCTATTAATCAGAATCGGTTTTATTGGCCAAGGAAAGTGACACAAGGAATTCGATTTGACGTTTTGTTCCAATACAAACAAGACAATTAACATGAAATGCAAGAGAAAATACAGGTATGAGGTCATACTTAAAAACCCTAATGCAATACTGCAAATAGTAATTATATATATTCTAGATGTCTGTGCAATTCATTTGTAACCAAAGTGAGACAGGTCATTAAATTGCGAGATTTCTTAATGGCTGTGCAACATTCAGTATGTAACAAAAAATTGGAATACAATATGACATACTACGCTATGAATTACAATTTCACAGTGTGGCTGAGGAAGACATTAAGTCAGAAAGGGTACTAACTAAAGAGATTTCAGATTGTTATGCAGTGTATATAGTGTGACGAGATTAGCAATATAAGCAGTACTAAACATAATGAACAATGCGGGGGATAAATGTTTTGTTTAAAGTGAAAACCACATGTAGGAAGTCAAACCCGCACTCAAACACTGTGGTCAAAACAGAATGCAAATATAGGAATTAGCCTCGGCCATTTGCAAATATATAACGACAGTTGTTCAGCACAGACATTCTCTTCATTCCAAACAGTTTCAAAATAAAGACTAAAATAAATTACGCCTATACGTATTTGACACGGCTCGAATTAAGCCGCTACGACATAATTACGTTCCACCCCACTATGTCTGCTAACAGACTTTTTTAAGTTCACCAGTCTTATACAAAAAGATAAATGTTCATGAAGACGAAAAAAAAGAAGAAAAAAAACCCACCAAAATCTAAACCGAACATATATTTGGCAGACGGCTCTAAAAAGAGAAGCTTGAAAACCATGGAAAGTGTGTAAGTAAGTTACAACCTTTTTAACCTGTGAGCCATTTTGCGATTCTGGGATTCTGTGCAACATCACGACCAAAGTTCTCATGTTGTTTACAGACTGGAAGGAATACTGCTGGTTACTTTTATAAATAAAAGAGACCTGATTTTATCGCACAATAACAGTATATTTATATAAATCTTGTTTTGTAACATATATTGATATGCTGCAGGAATTCTATATACTGCCCAACACTAGCAGAAAGGGCCATTCGGGTCCACCTGTCACTCCCCCATCGTCCGCTCCTCCCGTGTGCCACGCCCCCTTGTTAACCCGGTGTGGATTCCTGGTGTTGATTCCTGGTGTTTACCAGCTGTCCTTCACTGTTGTCATTAGTTCCTTGTATTTAGTCCGTGCTTCTGTTCGTTTTCCAAGTCCGGTCATTGACGTTGACGGTGTATGTTAGAAGTGAGTGTTCCCTGGAATAAACCCTTTTGCATATACTCTCCTGGTTTCGTCTGCTTCTGGATTTGCCAATGCTACATAACACCAGCTCAACAGATGCTCCAAGCTCAGACATCTCAGAATTACTGAATCATTTTCTTTGCCTCTGGGCCAATATGAAAAGTCCAAAATTTCTCTGTGCTTACACCAGGTTGAAATTCAATAAGACTTTCCCTCTGTTTGCAAAAATGCTTGGTTGGCCATTTTCAGATGCCTGTACCTTTGTGATGCAAACTTTCATCAGCATGCACCGTAGCATGTAACCCAACTTAAAAGTTCTTTCTGTAATCGGTCAGGAGGCCCACAATCTTAAGCGGTAATGAAAGATATTGTCATTTTTCACTGTGACATTTTACAGTTCTCGTTTCCCTTTACAAATATATATAAAGGAAAACCGAATAACATTTTAAGGGTTTTATTTTTGTTTTGAATTTGAAGCTCAATAATACCCTTTAAAGGCAATCTAAAACAAATGATGCAATAAAAGTGACAGTATTTTGCACAATCACCCCAGCCTTGTGGGGTGACAAACACCCATCCTTCAGTTATCAGAAGGTTCCCGTATACAAATGTAGGTCAAAGACAGAATCCACAAGCAGGTCACATGACAGGACTATGGAATGCTGGGTAACCCCTTGTGGTTATGGCCGTTGCCCCTCAAGTTAACATCCAAATACCTTATCATAATCACTGCTGCTCGCCTTTTGGCCGTTTAACATGAGACACACGAGAATAGAAAAGCACAAGGCTCCCCATGAAAGCTGGGCCGTGGTGGATGTACCTATAGCCTCCTCGAAGGCAAACAGCACCGTCTTGCCCTGGTCCAGCAGCTCCTTGGCTCGGTTCCCCATCCACTTAAAACCGGTCAAGGTTTCCTGGCGAGAGGTAAAAAAACGACGCACCTTAGAGACCAAGCAGGAAGATATGGGACGACCAAGAACCAAAGCACTCATCGCCAGGTTATCGTCAGCCGGTGAACAGTCAGAAAGCCTACCCACAGGGGGGTGGATTCTGAGGAGTTTATATGGGACTCGTAACTATCTTGGTATCTTGGATTCCATTGCCGAGCTAGGCGACGACTCCCTGCCATGTCATGGCTTATCCTTGTTGAAAAATAACCGATTTACAGTTGGTGTGGCCAGATATTTGACTCTTACAGTATGCCATTTGTTCTGGGGGCTACGAAAAGCTGACTCTCCCACATTCAGTTATACAAAACACCCAGATACCTCGAGTCACTCGGCAGCGATACCAGCTTCCTGTTAAAGCTGCCCCCCCAACTGCTTGAGCGATACTGCTGACTGGCTGTCTCCCTGGATCCCGCAGAGGCACGCCGAGGGACCCTGGGGGCTGCGAGCTCGTACCTCGAAGTGGAACCCTTCCTTGAGCGCGATGGCCCGCAGGATCTTGGAGGACACCGTGCTGGCCAGCATGTAGATGTTCTTGACTGCGGCAGGTCCCGGTTCCGTGTTCTTCAGCTTCCAGCAGTGGAACAGCCACCAGCCCAGCAGGGCTCCCAGCTCGTTGCCAGAAAAGACCCGCCACTCGCCGCTGGCCCGAAAACAAGTGGAAACGCATGGCTTTCGTTTCACTTAAAAGGGGATTTTAAACCGTGTTTTATACACAAACAGGGGAGGGAGTGACAGGTGGGAGATGGCTTAAAGCTCGCTCCACAAGATAATCCTCTGTTGACATTAAACTCAGTACCAGTCAAAAGTCTGGGCACACCTACTGAAAATCAATCATTTTTGAACAAGATAGCCTCGAGGTTTGCTTAGGGTTGGTAAAGGAGAACTCTATCATCTTGTCAACACTGAAGGAGATGAAGCACGGTGGCACGGTGACCCCACAACCCACCCCCCCCGACCTAAACCCTACAGAGCTGGTTTGGGATACATTGGTTTGCAGAGTTCTGCCCAGAACTTGTGGAAGTTCCGCCAGAACTGTTGGAGAAGTGTCTCAAGTGGCTACATCTGGAAGCTGGTTGAAAGAATGACGAGTCTGCATTGCTGTCATTAAAGCAGACGGAAGCTATTTTGAAGAATCTAAAATTTGCGATATTTAGTGTGTATCACTTCCTTGCCTCAAGGCCTTTTATTATAAGGCAGTTAAACATATCTAAAATAGAGACAGATGCATTACAAGCAGATGTGTCCGGACTTTTGCCTGGTACCGAATGGGTTAAATAAAAACGGAGGTTTGGGACCTTGGACAAAAGCGCCTGGGGAGCTGGGATGACAGTGGGGGATTCAGGGGGACGCGCCTCTTGTTCTCCGGGGAGAATCTCACCTCAGCTGCTTTTCAGCCACTGCCAGGCGATCGGCGTCGGGGTCGTTAGCCAGAATCACGGTGGCTTCCTCTTTATCGGCCAGCTCGATGGACAGGGTCTGTCGGGGGCGGGACAGGCACAGAGCGCCTCTCAGGGGCATGTGGCACCCAGTGCAGCCGGTTCGGCCTCAGTCCCAGGACGACCAGCATCACACACGGACTGGGTGTCCTAGACTGAGCAATACGTAAACTAGGCACTAGCCCTTTTTATGACCTAAAAAAACAGAACTATCTGGTTTCATATAAAGAAATAGATACTATAAAAGTGCCGTCAACATTTACTTAAATTTATCTGATGCTTTTATTCAACAGAAACTTATAGTACAGGGAAGGATTACAAATTATGCTCCGTAGGATTAGAACCTATGACCTTAGCATCATTAGTGCAATGGGCAATGCTGTACTTGTCGAGCTACAGAAATGTACAGCAAACAGAATAAGTAGAGGCTGAAAGTTCGAGTCCAGAAAGTACAAATCCAGACCAAGGTTTTGTTTCAGCCAACCAGTTCAGTGTAAAGTCACAGTCACATAGTACTTAACTGGTTGGTTGAAACAAAACCCTAGTCTGGATTTTTATGTTATGGACCTGGACTTTCCATCTCTGAGAATCCATCAAACAGAAAGGCTGCGGCATGGAAACCATGTCTAAGCACCTACCAAGACCCCTTCTCCTTCCTCTGGGTTGGGGTACTTCACTGTGGGAAACTCAGGGTTGGGGTCCTTCTGCTCCTCCACTGGCAGGGGAGGTGGGAGGTCGAAGGCCTTGAATGCCGACTGCACAAATGTGTGGCCCACGCCGTGGACAGAGGTGTGGACAAACTTCACCTTGGAGCTCTTGTTAGTATCTCTGGGGTAGGGGCGGGGCGGGGGGGGGGGCAGTACGGGATGACAACGTCAGTCTACCAGCGACGGGTCAATGCCGCCAGCAGCTCACAAGAACTGAATTCAGGAAGACGTGCAGTGTTCCCCAGGAAAACTGCAAGCTCACAGGCTTCTGGACGGAGTGAGAGCACTGGCTACCCAACCTGGGGCCCCACCTGTGGAAGCAGAGCTTCTGAATGGTCTCGAAGTACTTCTGGCTGATCTCCTCGGTCTGGTCATGCAGCAGAGGGCTCTTCTTGACCAGCTGCTCGTCCCAGGACTGTGGCCAGGGCTCCAAGTTTTTCTCGATGTACCTGGAGATCTCCTTATCATGGGGCGGGATGATCTGGGCGCCGTTCTCCCAGTAAACCTACCAGAAAAGGCCCACAGAAGATGCATCTTGGGGGTAGCATTCACATCTCAAGGTCACTGCATGACATCAATGAATGATCTCACTGACGTCAATGAGCCCAACTGTACATACATTAAAATGGAGTGTGTTACCTTATAGCCGTTGTCCTCTTTAGGGTTGTGAGAGGCTGTCACCATGATCCCAGCACAAAGGCCCAGATGAGACACCGTAAAGGGCTGAATAGAGGGGGGGGGGGTTGGAGGATATATAAATATTTAAATATCTGTCTGAAACTAAAATGCTTGCATAATATATCCATTGTAAATGTTTTCTCAAGAAAAACAACCAATTAACAACAACCAGGCACTCTTTACTGCACAGGATTACCCAGGCTAAACCCCAGGGGCTTCTGCTATAAACTATAAACTTGTTTAATAACATTTTAACCCCTGCCCCCAACCAGTCGACAACTACACTATCACAGGAGAGAGCAGGTGGGCCTCTGACAACTCAGATAGTCTAGGGTCTTCATAATGTGTCTCTGATGAGGGAGGTAGTCTATCCAAACAACATCCAGGCCAAAAAAAATGTAACAAAAGGGCAGCCCCCAAATCCAGGCCATGTGACCACATGATCAATGCGTGATTGGCCACATGGCCTCGTCGGATTGGTCCATATATATCTGGCAAAAGGCCCAGACCAGAGGAGGGACAGGAGAGCAAGGCAAGAGCGTAGGGAGTTTAGCAATGTTTTACCCAGGCAGGAAGTGAGTGACTGTACCGGCCAGCAGACGGGTAGCCAGGGGAATGGAGAGAAAGATGTACCCAGGCTGACAAAAGGGAACCAATTTGTACCTTTGTTGTCACAGGGGCTGTACCCTCAAGGGTAAATGTACCTTTAGGCACGGAAATGGACTATGAGGGACATGTTATGCACATGGGGGTACATTATTATTGTTTCTACCTTGGACTCTGGTTTTTCCCCCACAGTCCAGAGGCTAATTAGAGTTACTAAATTGCCTATAGGTGTGCATGTGTGAGTGGCTGGTGTGTGAGTGGCTGGTGTGTGAGTGGCTGGTGTGTGAGTGGCTGGTGTGTGAGTGGCTGGTGTGTGAGTGTGCCCTGTGATGGGTTGTTCCCTGCCTCGTGCCCATTGCATCCGGGGCCTTGGACCCCCCCCCACAACCCAGTAGGATAAGCAGGTTGGAAAATGGAAGGATAGATGGATACCTTGGAGATGTTCCCCAGAGTCCCCATCTGTACCTTACATTAGGTTAAAAAGGTGCATTTACCTACAGCTAGGGGTACAATTGGCAAACCTCTGACAGTACAGCCAAAGTGACAAGCTAAGGTACAAATTGGTCTCCATTTTCTGACAGTCTGGGTTCTATTTTGAACAGTGTCTCGCCAGTATAGTTAAGCACATCAGCTCAGTAATGCCAAAAAGCACATACAATTCTGCAGGAATCCCAACCGTGAGCCTAGAAGACACCGACCAGCGATCTGAAAATTTAGGTGTCAAACAATCACTATTTTTACAATGTATACACCCTTGGTTCAGTGCTCAGGCCTCATTTATGATTGTTGGGAGACCGCAGAGCTGAAAAGTGAATGTTAAAAACACGCCGGCTCAGAAATGATTACTCCGTGAAGCCTTTACAGATGGTGCATGTGAACATCGCCACTGGACACAACCAATAAGGGTGTTGCAAGCATGCATCCAGTATACAGTACAGTGAACTCACTGCTTTCCAGTGAATCACAGTGATGTGTGGTTCAGTTTCTTGGAAGGGAATGGTAACAGAGCAGCAAATATTAGGAAAACACAAGAACTAAATAAGTCAAATTCAGGTTCATGTTTCGTAATATACATGAAGGAGCGTTTGGACCAGTGTTAATTCTGCAAAATTACCACACATAATTTCCACATTCAGCCATGTACCAATACAGTAAATGAACTGCCATCTCTTTCCTGTGTAACGACAAACAGACAGCATCCAGCCGCGGGTATTACCACAAAGGGGGTGGGCGTGATGTCACTGAAGAGGTAGACCGGGACCCCTTGGCTGATCATCACAGAGGCAGCCAGGGTGGCAAACCTCTTACTGCAGCCCCCACTGGGTGGATGGGCCCGGGCATCGTACCCAATCACAACTCCTCGCTCCTTCAGGTCTTGGAAGCTCTTCTCCAGATACCTGCAGAACCCCTGGAAAGGCAGTTTGATCACAGTGCATTGTACCGTTACAGGAAGATGTCAATAAACAGGGCTGCCAAACTTGCCTACACATGTAGAGGTATTTTCCATATAAAACTTATAGCACGTATGCAGGTATTTTCCATATAAACTTATAGCACACCGCTGCTCAATCTTATAGGGACAGGACAGGTCCCTCCACATTGAGATAGAGCACCCACAGGAAACCCTACGATCTTTTTTAATACCGAGAACACAAAGACCATACTTGTGGTCTTGGCAAGACTAGTCTTGCTAACTTCCCTCCCAAGATCAAACTTGGGGAATCATGGGATTGGTCTCATTCGGCAAGGAAACAATCAATATATCCTTCATATTTTGGATGGAACAAGACCAACATCCGTGGATTTTTACAGTCCTCTGAATTTCTGTTCTTGAGTATTGGAACTGATATTCAGCAATGGAAGATGACATAAAATGGGCATGCGAGAACACAAACACGTTGAAGTACACATATTGAGAAATACCCCTGGTCTCCTTACCTGGGTGGTCTGGATGATAGTGAGATCATTCATGCAGGAGACTCCGGGTCCCATGGCAGCCCGGAGGCCAGCCGTCCCAAACTCCATGCGAGCCCCGAAGCACTGCTGCAGCTTGTCCGTCGCACCTTCCACCTGCATAGTCTGTACCGCAGACAGCGTCTTTGGGTTCTGCAATCAGTGAGCAACACAGTGCAGGCAATTAGAAGTGAGGGTGAGGATAAGTATAAGGGGGTCTGCATGGATATATATGCACCACTCTTTGGAGAAACTGTCAAAGCAAGCACGTCAACCGTTGTTCCTCAATTGTATCGGATCAGAAATGCACTCCAGTCAAAATTTGATATTGCACATAACTTAATTGTTCTGCAAACCCCAGATAGATGATCAGTTTTAAAACTCAGTGTTTTGTAAATGTCGTACCTTGGTTCTCAAACTCACCTCAAAGTGCACACTACAAAGTGCACACTACGGACTGCACACTCTAATCCAACTGTAACCCTACTGAGTATGCCCTATCGAGTGCACACAACAAAGTGTTAAACAAGCTAAGCCTAAATCTAATGGTAACTCTAAACTCTAATCCAACTGTAACTCACTTGATGTGTGCACTACTTTGAAGAGTACACTCGATAGGGCATACTCAGTAAGGTTACAGTTGAATTACAGTGCGTACTTTGTGGTGTGTTAAACACGCTAAGCCTAAATCTAATGGCAACTCTAATCCAACTGTAACCATACTGAGTATGCCCTATCAAGTGCGCACAATGAAGTGGATTACAGCTGGGTGGTTACAGTGTGCACTACAAAGCGTGCACTACAAAGCGTGCACTACGAAGCGTGCACTACGAAGCGTGCACTACGAAGCGTGCACTACGAAGCGGATTACAGTTGGGTGGTTACAGTGCACACTACAGAGTGCACACTACAAAGTGCACACTACAAAGTGCACACTACAAAGTGCACACACTAATCCAACTGTAACCCTACTGAGTATGCCCTATCGAGTGCACACAACACTTATGTAAACACGCTAAGCCTTCGTAGTCCACACTACATAAGTTTATGAATACCACGTAAAGCAGTGACAACTTTGTTGTGTGCACTCAATAGGGCATACTCAGTAGGGTTACAGTTGGATTAGAGTTACCATTAGATTTAGGCTTAGCATGTCTACATAAGCACTGAGTGTGTGTGTAGGATTACAGTTACTGACTGCTCCACTTCATACTGGTGCTTTGTTCTGCCACATATCATTTAACTACCTCATGTTGAATGCTACATATAGTGTGACATCCAACATCGCTGCCTCCTCAGTGAATTGCTAATTTTGTGATAGTGCTGCTGCATTCTCTATATTCTACCCACTGCTCCACTTCATACTGGTGCTTTGTTCTGCCACATTTCATTTAACTACTCAGGAGGGGGGCGGCATGGTGGTGCAGTGGTTAGCACCGTTGCCTCACACCCCTGGAGCTCAGGTTCCAGTCTCCACCTGGGTCACAAGTGTGTGGAGTTTGCATGTTCTCCCCGTGTCGTCGTGGGGTTTCCTCCAGGTACTTCAGCTTCCTCCCCACAGTCCAAAAACATGCTGAGACTGCTTGGAGTTGCCAAAACCACCCATAGGTGTGCGTGTGTGAGTGACTGGTGTGTGAGTGTGCCCTGTGATGGGCTGGCTCCCTATCCAGGGTTGTCCCCTGCCTCGTGACCGTTGCCTCCAGAATAGGCTCCAGACCCCCTGCGACCCAGTAGGATAAGCAGTTTGGAATATGGATGGATGGATGTCACTCAGGTGGACCACAGTCATCAATAATAAGATTAAATAAATTCATTAAATTATTAAATAATTTCATTAAATTATTAAAAAATAATACTTGAATACAATACAGGAACAGTATAGCAACATGTACTCTACGGGCAAGAAACATTCACCATACAACACAATGTTTTAAGCAGCAGGCAGGCATTCTTTAACCACAGGGCTTGTTCACCATGTTATATTTGTCAGGTCTAAAGACTGCTTGGCTAACTGCAACTACATCTTTCCATGAGACCAGGGGCGTTTCTAGGATTTTTATTTAAGGGGGGCTCAGCCCCCATAGATGTTTAATGCATATTTGTGATGACGTAACACAGCGAAACTTTTGACATTTTTGTAAACTGTATTTATGAAAAAGGACTGCACTGAT
>JABFDZ020000054.1:1932136-1960354 GCA_019775955.2 Pollimyrus isidori
CGCGCTGAAAGACGGGGCGGAGCCGAACTCTGCCGTCGTTTTATTATGAAATATAAAGGGAACGTGGGCATTCACCATTTTGTGTGAAGTTTATGGAGAATTTTTAGGGGGGCTGAGTACAAATGTTAGGGGGGCTAAAACCCCCCTAAAAATGGCCTAGCGACACCCATGCATGAGACGTTTCCACAAAATGGTCTTATTTAAAATGCCTTTAGAAATTCATCACACATTAAAACTGGATGCAAATGCTCGCTCTTGCTTTGTATACAACCAAAATGGGGATTTGACCCACAATACACTGCGGCTATAGAGAGTGTGACAGCGGACAAAGACCGATTGAGTGGACCTGCTGGCTGGGCCAAAAGCACAAGGATGGACCACTTGGATGTTTGTTATATGACATCAGAAAGCAATACCCTGTGTACATACTTTTAATAGGATGGATGTGTAATTAATGTAAAGTAATTTCATTTTAAAAATTAAGTTGTGATGTTAATATAACATGTGCTTCAAATTAAATGTTTAAAATGAACTTATGCTGTTGTGTCATGAAGTGTTACATGAATGTTTGAGTGAAACAAATAAGCTATGTTAACATTCATTGGGCCTCACTCACCAAACGTTCTTACGAACTAATTTGTTCTTACACCTCACGTACACACTTTTTTTTTAACAAAGATTCTGATATTTACCAATGTTTTCTTATCTGAATTTGTTCTTAGCTAAGAACAGAATCTACACACACTCAAGACCATTCGTATGCACGTTTGAGTAATGATAATTTGTTAAAAATAATTGGTTATAGCGGTTTTGTTCATTCTACAGTATATAAAATGATAGTATTTTAATAATTTATAAAAAGTAAAATACACAAAAATAATTTTAAAGTGTAAAAAATATTTTCACGGTAGTGATGGCGATCATGCAGATTATAAATAGGTCCGAATCTTTATAAAAAACTGTGTACGTGAGGTTTAAAAACAAATTTGTTCTTAAGAACAGTTGGTGAATGAGGTCCATTGTTCTTATTAACCCCTTAAAACTCAGTAAATGTTTAAGTGAAAGAAATAGAAGTTTACTCAGTGACACCACATTCATTACTAATGAGTTACAATTAGTTTTATTTAGATAGTCTTTAAGACTTCATTCCTTATTTAAAATGCATACATGAATTCCTTAGTATTTAGAAAAGATTAACAATAGGCTATGTGGTAGAGCACATCATGTGGCAAAACACGAGTCTCTGATTGACCATCCTTTCAGTTGGACTTCAAAGCACAGCTTGAAAAACACTGGCACACGGACTGAAATGAGGTAAATAATTAAAACGTAGGTACTGTATACATATTTCAGGCAGTAACATTCTGTAAAATAAGTTGTGTCATACAAACAAGTAGGAAGAAACAAGCTTCCAAAAGGAAAAGAATGCGAAAACCCAGTGAGAACAGTAGCCTATACATCCCATTTAGTTCAAAAGAAGCAGTGTTCATTTGACAAGTAATGAAGTAGTAGTTATTAAAAATAATCCATAGTTAGTAGATAATTCCCAATGAAACCAATTGCAATACTGGATAGTTCCTAATGAAGTACTAGCGAACTACTATAATAATCAGTTCACTGTTACCTATTGATTAATTTGGCAGGACTCCTTAGTAGTAAAGAGTACTAATTTGGGTGTTAATGAAGTATTACTCCTTTGTTGCTGCTTACTTCCTGCATTTGGAAGGCATTTACCTGTTAACTACGGAACAGTGTTACAAAGTGTTACCACAATTTGTATGTTCAAAACTCCCACCTAGAAAATAATAAGCAGAGCTGTTTCATTGTTTTCAGTTTTTCCCAGCTTTCTGTGCAGATTTATATGTATTACTGACTTTAACAGAGATCCGTGTCGCCTGTAAGAAGTCTAGTCCTGTATCTAATCCATAAACAGTGTGGCGATGTACGTTTCTGAACGTAAAATTTTCAGTGACTGTACGTTACTCTAGTTAAGTAACCTTTCTATGGCCAATTTTTATTTCCCAGCGAGCTGAAGTTTACACCAGCAGCCCGTGAGACTAATCGGAGACCCGGGACGGAAAATGTGAACTTTCCTTTAGGTAGTATTTACATCCTGACAAGCGAGGGCGGCTGCTGGGACAGGCAGGTATATATACTGTATGAGTTATCATAAGACGACCACGAAATAATATTTTTCTTTTATAATGCAATGTCAGCGAAAGGTTGATGTGCGGTGTTGCTTACATCCCTTATTGCCTCTTATGAACGCATTTAACTGTAGGAAGTGCAACCGCACAGTGTTTAATATTGCACGTTTCGGTATTGATGCAAATGGACAGATAGCGCTTCGACTTCCTGATCTCTCCGACAGAAGTTGTCACTTTACTGGGAAAAGCACGATCGGGACAATATGGATAAAGCATATAAATCCCAATGTCTCACCTTATCCAGCCGCAGCCATTCCTTAATCTCATGATCCAAACTGGGGTCCATCTCCACGCTCCCCCTCTCTGAAAATTGCAGTCTTCGGAGCGAGACAAACTAAAATTCTTTTTCGCCTCGAAACAACCTGCGGCCGTAACGCGGCTGCGAGCTAAACGCTGGGGAACGTGGCGCGACGTGACGTGACGCGACGCCGCCGCCCAGACCGGCCCCTGCCCTGCTGGGGGAGGCGTGACAGGCATGCTGAAATCTCCATGCACGCCTCTTTTTCTTCCGTGCACCCGACAAACCGAAATAATGAATTGGTATGTTACGTTTCGACGGCATGATATCAATAAATTCCCTGCTCATTAACTACAGTGAAATACATGAGGTGGGTCTCATTTAATACGGGTTTGAACAAGCGATTGGTGCTGTGCCGACAGCAAGAGGGAACTTGTCAGGAAAATGTTTTATCCAATTTAAAAATACGACGGTTCGTCTGCAGGGAGGCGTATTGCATTAAAATATATACACACATTCTCGTATATCAATATATTTGATCATTTTCATGAAACGTGGACTTATCACGAATTCTAAAACGCTAAATTAAATACAGCACAGCAGTGTTTAGTCTTGCGGTCTCCGTCACGGCTGCACTTATGAGCAGTTATCGTGACAGTAAAGGCAAATCAGGTTCACAGTCATGTTGCACATCGAGGTAGCATTTCATTTGTGTCTTCGAAGTCATTTAAAGGGATACAGAGGCAGTACACATTGAGAACCAGCAATGCATTTTGGGTTCGTCCCTGGGTTTTGTTCATGGGTGACACCTGACACTCCTTAAATCCTCTACATCTCTCAAGTTCGCATAGGATATGCCTACAGAATGGCGTTTCATTGGGCAGGGAGAGAAACAGGCCTTGTCAAGGCATTCACCCACAGTGCATTGCAACAGGCTTTAGCCACCTACGGGCAATACCACTTACTAGCCCAGCCCACAAGGAACCATGTACTGAGGCTTCTAACGAAACAAGGTACAACTTCAGCAAGTTACTTTATAGCTATACACGCACAAATCAGTGGAGCAGTCTAGCATTAAAGGACAGTTTTATGGCACCACACACAAAAACCTGCCAATTCAAGGACGTAGGCTCTAAACAGAACTCCATAGCATTCGCCACTGCGTCAGCCACCTGATGATCTAGTACAGCTAATTAGATTCCCAGCAAAGCACGGAGCAATAGTTGCCCAAGGTAAAAACACCATTCCATCAAGACCTCAGCTACACACTTCCAGAGAAGCAGAGCGGAACAAAGACTACACCGAATCACATTAAGCACTATAGAAAGACGACACGAGTAGTCTTCAGGGATTTTATTCAGTGCACTTCGCAATTTGTACAAACTGACAGGTTGTCAAGCATTGTGTGTCACTTGTGGGAATCTAGCAGACCACACGCCTTACTCCCTTACGGAATAAAGCAATGCAAAGAATCTAGATTCCCCGTGTGCCGCATTTGTGAGCCGAGGGATTGATCCATGCTCCAGACGTGTGCGGTGGAGAATGAATCCGCGTTTCCGCCATGCCTAAGACGTCAAGGTTTTCTTCTCCTGTTGAATAGCTGCGGAGGAGAGGCATAAAACACGCGGTTACACGGGCATGTTAATAAATCAGTCTGCATTAGGGCAGTCTTCGGGCTGTGTTAGAGGGCACCGGGGTGACACGCCCTCCCATACATTCCGCCAACGCAGACGTAGCCGTAATCTGGACTCTGAGAATCAGAGACGCAAGATTCTGGGAAAGGAGATCCCACCCCCGCCGATCGCAATCAGCATTAACTCGAAGCAATGCGTCGGAGCAAGCGGTGCCCGTCCCCCGTGGAAGCAGTTTCACCCAAAAAGCGCCCCGTTTTACATAATAGTCTGTCGGCTACTCACTCTCGTTAGAAGGGAGCGTATTCTTCTCCTCGGTCTTAGTCTTCTTCAGTTTGCTTTTGTCAAAGTGTTCGATCTCGCTGACATTGGGTTTATCTGCCATTGTGCAATTACTGTCAAAGGCATTAAAAATAAAAATTACCAATGGAACTAGAAGGTACCACATTCAAAGAACACTGCTGCACACCGCGAAAAACAATATAGGGGAGCATCACTAGTTCGTTGCAATTAAAGATATAGCAAAAACGCCCCATTGACTAGTGATGCCAATAAGGAGGGGAAAAAAAGCAGAGAAAACGGAACCTGGAGCACGTGTAACACCTCAGGAAAAAAGGCATCACACAGCAAATCTAATGCCTTCCAATATACGATTTACCCTCATATTGAATAAAGTTGTATTACATCGACAACCAATTCCCAAAAAGGAGACGAGAGATATTTTTACCAGACTACCTTGCCGCCTTGTCCAGACACCAGCAACCGATCAGCGTTCAGAACAATAGAGGTACCGCCTTACGCTGCGCAAGCTTTTTATTCTGGATTCTTGTGACGTCACAAGACAAATTAACGGGGGTGCTGGATGGCCTGTATATGGAGCTGCTGGTACATAATTTTAATCATTTATCTGGCATATTTATGACTATCCCTGTCCATTTCCATTTAATCGTATCGTTTGGGACATTGTAAATAATTATGACGATTGCATTCCCGCAATCAATTTATAAACCCAAGTTTAAAATTGAATGCAGTTATAATCCTGGATTTTATATTCTGCTCAATTTCTGTTAAAAAAAATCTCAAAGTGCTTGTACTTAGACGCAGCGTTAGAAAAAATATTATAGGCATGAGAGTGTATAATTAATGAATTATTCTCTAATCAGAAAACAATCTACACTGAAGTCTACGGGACATCAGGTGTAAATCAGGTATGAAATCGTTTTTTATTTTCTTTCTGTATTTATGTATTCTGCACGCAGCGCCCCACCCACCAACCGCAGAAGTCGCTCCGCGCGCCCTTCGCACAGCTCGAGGCTCCGACGTCATCAGCTGAGCGCCACCATGCAGCCGGAGCAGCTAGTGGGTGAGGGCAACGGGGCACGGCCAGGGCGGGCTGCTCTTCTTCGAAGAAGGATCACGGGTGGTGACGGCGGCGCATGGAGGTATGGTTACAATGATACGGCTGATATAGCTGTTTGGGGTCGGTCTGATCCGCTGTCAATGTTTGCATTTGTTGTGATCACTCCCAGCGGTCTGGTCCGTCGGGGTCACGGTCGAAGCTTAGAATACAGATAGACTGAAGTCTTCTATTTTACCTAATATTGCTTATTCGATTCGCGGGTTTACTAGATAACGGTTGTACGATCGCGATGTATAAATGACAGTCGGTGCCACTTTTAATGGAGACCACAACTAACCGTTATCGACATTATAGGGCAGGCCGTGAAACATTTACATGACTGAAAAAAGACCGTTTCTCGGTAAGGCGGTCCCCCAGAGCAGGGTATTCGATCGAGTGGATTATACTAAGGGTATTGATCGAGCTCTTCTGGGGTCGTCCACTGTTGGCAATGGCGCCGTAACAAAATAATGGGAAGAAACCGTCCAGGAGATGGCCGCTTCTGGGTATAGTTCTCTCTGGATTGACACTTTGACAAAATTGCCAGGCGCAGGATATTAGTTAAACTTAAATTGAGATTAAACTGATCGCACGCAGCGATGGTCCAGATATGCCCTGCTTGCTATGGACGCATGTAAACAGGCATATCTGGGTACTGAAGCGCTGCTGATTTGTCGGTTCGTAGCTCCGTGCACATTCCCGGTTGCCCGAGGCACACAGAGCGGGCCCGGTACTCGGAGGCGCCCTGACCGAACGCCAAAGAGCAGGCCGATCTTTAAGGTGGCGGGAAGGTCAGCGCCGCCGAGCATGTGCGGCGAGTCCAGGAGGTCACTTAAAGTGCGCACGAAGCGAGCAACGCGCGTCTGCTAAACGCGGCTTTTGCATGCCGCATGTGTGTCGCCGACTGCTGCTTAGAGCCTTACAGCACTTTTAAATGCAATATGCAGTACTACGCCAGTTGTAAAGGTTCTTATAATCGCGGTCTGGGAGTTCTGTTACATGGCGGGGGCAAATGTACCATTGTAGGTGGAAGTAGGTGCCAGGGTGCACTGATCGCGCTCCTCCGCCCCCACTTGGTGTCAGGCACAGGTGTGCACGCCTCCAGGCCCTGGCAGCAGGGAATTAGGGTTTAAGGCTTGGACACCCTGCCAAACAAAGAGGTCTGCTCCAGGATTAACGTGCGAAGAAGGTGTAGTACTGCATGACAAATTAGACTCTTCTTACTCAATATGGGTTGATGCATTTTTTGTGCATCTTTTTAGTGTACTTGGTTTGGTTGTTTGGTTTGTTTTGTATATAAGGCCCAGTTAAAAAAAAATCATTAGTTTATCGTCCTTTCAATCAGTAACAAGTGATGAAGGACGGCAAATTTATTTTTTATTTTTATTTCTTAGAAAAAAGATGATGTCAAAAACTTATCTTCCATTAACAATAAACGAAAGGAACAGCAACAGATGTATGGCATATGGGCTGATCTGCAAACTTAATATGAAAAGAAACTATATTTTTTAAAATGTTTTATTCAAAGTTTGTGAACGCCGGCAGTGGAATTTACACAGGAAAATACACTTTTAAAAAATAATTAAAAAAATCAATGCGGGCTAAATTCGCCACGCGGGCGGGGATGATAAACTAATGGTTTTTTTTACTGGGCCTAATACCAAGTCATCCTCTAACCGTCTGTGTCTCTGACAGACAAACAAATCTTCAACCTGTGAAATCGCTGTAGATGTTTTTTTCCCATCTTAGAAACACCTCCATTACCCCTCATTCATCTCTCAAGTCTATAATTTGGTTTAGTCTCCTTTAGATCATTGTAATTCTCCATTCACCCACTTCTCATATTCAGCTATAAAGAAACTCCAGTGACTTCAAAATGTTGCCGCTGCTCTGTGAAGCAGAACTGGCTACAGGGCATCTCCAGCTCTGGGTCCTTTACCCCGGCTACCAGAAAAATATAGGATAGAATTTAAGATTCTTTTATTTTCTCTTAATCAGGCATCCACTTGTATCCATGACCTTTTGACCTCAAACTCAGACACTCAGATCTTCTGACAAGGGACCAAGTTTTTGTTTTTTTCCATTTGAAGCACTTCGTTCCAGAAAGGTATTCGGGTCTAGAAAAATGCTATATAAATGAAATGCTTAGTTACTAACTTGTGATTTGTACTCTGTGACAGCGCGCATGAAACCCTTATAATTAGCCATTCTCTCCTCTACAGGACACCAGCATTGAAAATCTGACTTGTACATCTCCCTGGAGTGAATTAACACAGGGTAGGACGTTTGTTTGTTTATTTCCCAACTCCTTATCCTGGTCGGGGTCACAGGGTTTGTTGGAATCCCTTTGAAGTTTATATGAAGTTTGAGGATAAAGTCAGAACGTGAAGATGATGAGCTGAGTATTCCATGTGATCGAGTCACGATGGGTCAGAAGCCTACATCCACGTATGAGTGGAAATGTTAGGGCAGGCATAACCCAGCCACTAGGGGGTGCTCTGTGGGGGCATGCAGAAAGCCCTGGGTGGGCCTCAGTTGAAAGGGGGGAATCAGTGAGGTGTCAGAATGGCACACGGGGCCCTTCAGAGAAAATCACAGCAAAATGGCGCTGGGCACAAACCGGAATGGGTGGTAAGCTTGTGCCCAAGCTTCATTGAATCATGGAGTTGACAGGCAAATTACAGTTGTGTAACAAAAAATCAAAAATACATGTAGTAACCTGAACCCTAATGATTATTGGAAGATCTGCCCCCTAGACTTGTGCACTAAGCAGAGACAGAAAATGGGAGCAGCAGCTATCCTGTAAAGTCGCGTGTTCAGGTTCAGGCTCCCGGGCGGCTTGGCGTCGCGTCTCATGTGCCTCGTCTGCGTCTGCAGGGCACTCCTGTCCTGCGCGGGCTCCCGGGGACCGTGCGGGCAAATCGCTGGTGTGACGGTGCCCGTGGTGGTGGGTACCATGGCGTCAGAGAGTCTGCGAGGGAGTCGCGAGTGCGAGGCGCCGAGCGGCGTTAAGCACTACGCCTGCGGCTCCTGTGCCGCCTTCGCCAACATCATGGTCACCTTCCCCATCCAGAAAGTGCTGTTCCGCCAGCAGCTGTTCGGCGTGCGCGCGGGCGAGGCCGTCCGCCAGCTGCAGAGGGACGGCGTGCGGAACCTGTACCGCGGCCTGCTGCCCCCTCTGCTTCAGAAGACCACCACGGTGGCCATCATGTTTGGCCTGTACGAGGACATGTCGCGACTGCTGCCGCGGCCCGCGGGCACCCCGGGGCTGCTGACCGACAGCGTGGCGGCCGTGCTGGCGGGCATTGCCGAGGCGACCCTGACCCCCTTCGAGAGGGTCCAGACGCTGTTGCAGGACCAGCGGCACCACGGGCGCTTCAGAAACACTGTGCACGCGTTCCGGACGCTGGTGCGGGACCACGGCGTACGCGAGTGCTACCGCGGCATGGTGCCCATCCTGCTGCGGAACGGGCCCAGCAACGCTCTGTTCTTCGGCCTCCGCGGGCCCATCAAGAGGAGCCTCCCCGAGGCCGAGTCCCACGGCGCCCACCTGGTCAACGACTTCATCTGCGGCGGCCTGTTGGGAGCCATGCTGGGCGTCCTCTTCTTCCCACTCAACGTCCTGAAGACC
Source organism: Pollimyrus isidori (assembly GCA_019775955.2). Lineage (NCBI taxonomy): Eukaryota > Metazoa > Chordata > Actinopteri > Osteoglossiformes > Mormyridae > Pollimyrus > Pollimyrus isidori. The sequence continues at coordinate 1,941,243 of JABFDZ020000054.1, forward strand.
CGCATGCAGTCGCAGGTGGGAGGTGATTTCCAGTCCTCGCTACAGGTCCTGCGCACCATCTGGAGCGAGCGGGACGGCAAACTGACGCACCTCTACCGGGGGGCACACCTGAACTATCACCGCTCCATCCTGTCTTGGGGCATCATCAACGCCACCTATGAGCTCCTCCTGAAGCTCATGTGACCTGGCGTGAGATGGTCGGATCACATCGTCCCTATTAAATTTTCAACAATCAAGGACAAAATGGCGTCGTGAAGATGCTTGCGGTCAGTCATCATTATAGCATCTGTGCCCCCCTCCCCATCCATTGTTCTGGGCTGGATCGGGTCAGTACCATTTGGGTCGGTTGCACCTGTATGTTCCCCTGGCCTTCATGTTTTTTTGTGCGGGGGGTGGCGTTTAGTCAAAGGGTATGATGTGTGGGGCAGGGCGGTCAGAGCCCAGTTGACTGCGGTGACCCAACCGCCAGAAAACAGTCGCTGCTGACGACCACTTTTGGACTGGGTGCTCCGTGCTGGCAGATCTGTCATTTCTTTCGTGATGGTTTTTCTGTGAGGGAATAGAACCCCATCCATTCTCTGAGCTTATACAAAGCTTTAAAGCACAAGGAGGTGGGGTCAGGGTGCTGTCAATCACTCTGTATTAACCAATAAGGACCAATTGGTGAGTGAGAGCATGTGATGACTGATGTATCACCCTGAGCAAAGGCTACGGGCAAAAATCCAGCCCTGTTGGTTTTATAGGTGCCCATCTTTCAGACAATGGGCAGACGGACAGCGGTTAGGGTTTGGTGGCCTCTGTACTGGCACCAGTGTGCCAGCAAATCCTCAGTCGTTTTCTCGAAGGCCGTTTCCTTACACTGACACCTATATGCATTGATGCAGTTCATGTATTTGAATGAATGAATTCATTGATTCATTCATTTATTCTCCTTAACCGTCTAGGATGTCAGTACCAAAGTTGATTTAATCCTAACAAGACAACAGTAATGCACATCACACTGTCTTGAGTATTGACATTAAACGATATTGTTCCTTTAAAAGCCATCCTTGTTTGTATATAAAATACATGAGTTATGTTTCTTAATGTGGCAAATTTGTACTCTGATGCTTCTCAGTGTTAATCAGGCATTCACACCTGGCTATTAAACAGCTTCATTCAGAAGTCAGCAGTTACAGTATGGCAACGTGAGCCTGTGTTTGAAACGCCGATGAATTCAGTGGAAATGCAGCCATTTGCATGTGACTTGTTCATCTTAATGAATCTGGGTATGCGGAGGACTTAAATGCACGATTGCATATAGAAGAATGCAGTACATTTCTGGTTTAAAGAACGAATGTGATTGTATCCGTTTAAATGTGATGATTGGTTTTTATGGCAACACTGGATTTATTTTTAAGTCGGTAAATACATTAGTAAACCACTTATGTGGAAGGAGATTTGTAAGATGATTGTTGGCCGAACTAGTCATTTCGAGAATCAGAGTTGGGGGGTGGTTTGGACCATGGAGTGATGATGGGGGTGGTCTTGGGCCACAAGTGAACTTTTAGGTCTTCTTGACAGGCAAGTCGTGATGAATTACTGCGCCAATGAAGTGTTTACTAAAAGGACCATGCAGCTGAACACGGTCATGCTACTGAGGGTCTAGGGATTGACTGTCTGGTTACAGCTTTGATTTGTCAAAATGACAGTTAGGAAAGGACCTGTTTGACAACAGAAGTGGTTGGAAAAATTGAATGAAAAGCAATCAAAATGCTTGCGGTTGATGGTGTCATTTACCCAACTACCCTTGGCCGGACTCCCACTGTCAAACAATGTAAAATGTAATCTTTCGCCTTAGCTTTCCTTCAGAAATTTGATGTATGTACCACGTGATGGGACAATCTCAGGCAAAGACTTTAGTGTTTACCTTTTCAGTGACACGAGGGACGGTAGCAGCTTTTGGAAAGTGGTTGGCCCATTGACCAAGGTCGAATTCTTGTTTGTTGTGTACTCTCTTGGCGCAACCTGGCATCTGTGGGTAGCCATTTTTTCCCCCCTCAAGTGATGGTCTGTACTTCACTGAAGAACACGTCAAATTTGCCACTGTAAAAAAAAATCCTTTTTGTTTCGCAAATTGTTTAAACCACAGTAGACATGCTTTAAGGTTTTATTCCACTGCCAGTGTGTCCCGTGTGATGTCTTGCATTAAAAATGACTTTTGGCGTAACTTTGGATATGTTTGTGTTTTTGGTTGTTATTTTGGTGTATATGCCAAAAGATGTCAGCACTTCCTCAGCCTGCCACGGCAATGTATCCCGGCTGTTTGTGCAGAAATGAGAGGTTGTGATATTTTACAGTTGTACAGATGGACATCAGCTTGCCTTACTTCAGGAAGTCGCTGCAAACACCAAACATGCATTCCCTTCTCTGCTGGACTGCCACGCCTGCCTTCTCAGCAATTGGCCGGAGAGGTGCATCTGTCAACCAATGGGGATGCGGAGACCCTTGTCTTGTGACATGAAGCCCATTTTTAAATGAAAAGCTGACATAGGGTTTGTTCAGGGTTGCTGTATCCTAAGCAACTGAAATCTCTAATGGCAATGCAAGCAGTTCATGGAACAATGCATGGTATTAAAGCCTTAAACTGACAATCAGATGTGTTTACCGCAACATTACACGAGTATCAATGCACATACTATCAAACAGCATATCTGTATGTTTCATGTAAACTGATTTTCATGTAAATATGGAAAAGCTGCAGTGAATGTTCAGTGACATGGCACCGCTCAAAAGTGTTGGTGTCACTGGCTCACAATGCACTGACATATGTCACATTTTATCATTTTTTTGTAATGGGTACATTTCCTTAAGAAATGAGACTTTGTTGTTTCCGTGTGGAATGAGATTAAAGGTTTTACTCAAAATGGGCAAAACATATTCCAGACAATCATCAAATAAAGGCAATATACTGCAATACAACAGAGGTTCAGCACTCTGTGACTGTAATTCTTTATGCTGAACCGGTTGGTTGAAACTAAATCTTGGTCTGGAGTTTCATTTTCTGGACCTGAAATTTCCACCTTTGCCCATGAATCCATCAAGGAGGGAAGCCAAACTGCTTTGAGTAAATTGTATTTCAGAACAGTATTGGGAGGCATTTTATTTTAGTTTCAGAAGTGACATTTGGTCTTAACTGTAGTTTATTGTATTTTTCAATCTCACAGTATTTCAGTTTAGTTTTAATTAATGATATCTCTGGTTCCTTCCATTGTGTTGGAGCAGATCTGGCCAGAGAATCTAGGGTCAGTTATCTTTACAAAAATCCACCGTGCATCAAAATAGTTTCAAATCAAAACTTTTGCTTAATTCGGATTCATTATCTTCTTAAGAGAACTTTCGCATGGCTATAAAATAGGCAAATGCTTTCACAAGATTATCAGTTATTTCATTGTATTAGAAATTTTATTTGTAATTTCACAATGCAGTGTTAATTTACAGTACTGAGCAGGAGTTTGAGGAGAGTCATAGGAGCCCCCACCGACATCCTACATATAACCACACTCTTGTTTAGCTTGAGCGTTTCACCGGTTCTTTCGCAAATGTGTGACAGAACATGAGGGGGGTCTCCATTCCTCTTGTTGGCGTTGTGTTCAGCCAAAACAAACAGCATTTCACTGCTCAGGTTACGCTCAACAATTTCAGTTCGCCCACACTGAACAAAAAAGCTTTATAAAACAAGCCTAAGTGTTGGCTAAGGAGTAGGATTTCATCGGCTCATTTTAGCCTAGGTGGGGTTCTGAGTGGGACAAACGCAGCTTCGGGGTTGAACTCCTTAATGCGGAATCGTACGCGCAGGGAATTCAGCTGGCAGCTTGAGGCAGATCTGTGCACTCTAACACAAGAAAGGCACCATCGGATGAACAGGGTGCCGACATCTTGTGCTTTTATATAGTGAAAACAAATGCTCGGGGTATAACACTAGTGCAAGTTCATCGTGCATTCCATCATCGTGTGTAGCGCCCCACAGGACTCAAAATCGGCTGTGCTTTCACAAATTCAAGTTGGATTAATGAGGCCTGGACAGACACTACCACTCAACTTAGCAGGGCAGTAAAAGGCAGGGTTTCATTTTGGAAGGTACCACTGTAGTGACACAGGAGGAATCGGCTCCAGCACCCCCTCATCCTAGTACATTCTGTACTTCCTAACCACAGCTGAGACTCGTACCCCTGTCATTGCCTTCACACACACCCCCCCTCATTTGGTTTACATCTCTGTCAGAGTGACAGCTTTCCTCTGCAGTTCATGAGGTCAGCTTTGTGTCCCATGCTGCCGTTTCGCCCAATTTTATGGTATGCATTTAATTATGCATTCAAGTAAGAATTAAACAGGTTAAGGCAACACAATGCAAAAGCCTACGATACTGTGCATCAGTTTCTTGTGAATTTTTCCAGTTTGCAAAGTCGGGTAAATGACATAAAACAAATTCTTCTGATGAGACGCACAACTACAGTACCTGAAACTAATTTCAACACAGATCCATCAAAATTGTGAATTGCACTGCTGGACCTGTAAGCCAGCACAAATCTGCAACTATGTGATGTCAGTCACTCATTTCAAAGAGGAATAAATTCACATTGTGCTTGCAACTCCCCTGATCAATGACTGAGGAACTGCTGTCTGACTCGGTCAATTTACCAACCACATTAAGTGTCCATCTTGCACAGAACGTACCATTACATACAGCTTTGGGCCGTAACAATGAAATTTCTTTTCTTCCAATAAATAGGCTTAGGTTAATGGTACTATTCTTGATCTGTATTACCATTCCAAGGATCGGATTCCACACACGGACATCATGGACAGCTTGGTCGGGAGGTATGCGGCAGGTTGAAAGCAACACTGTACCACAATTTCTAGGTTTTAGAAACTATCGAGGCTTTGACTTAAGAAAACAAGCAAATGTACTAAAAGTATATAAATACAGGAGAAATATGGTACGCACAGACATATATACATAGAAAGCTCAAGCATACCCGCTTTAAATCTAGCAACAATACACTCAGACCAATCAGATGTGGCCCCTGGAATCAGTCACATGTCCTGAGTGGATGTGGTAGCATATGTATAGCACTGCTCACACACACCATCAACCGCAAATCCCCGGCCCAGCCTCGCTGTGCCAGGGTGAACATCAGAGTGCAGATGGAGCTCAGATCAAAGGTCTGCGAGGGTGCGGAAGAGCTGGGTGAGGCAGAAGATGGAGGCGGTGAGCGTGGTGCACTGCCGAGCTAAAAGCTTGATGACGACGTCATGGCAGCTCTTCCGGCCACCGGCCCGCTCTGCTAGCTGGGCGAACTCCTCGTAAGTCCTGGTGATGTCTGTCAGGCTGCGCAGGACTTCGGAGTGGCGCCTCTGACAAAAGCTGCAGCTGGAGAACCAGAGGCAGACACTGGCCAGCTGCACGAGGGTGCGGAAGCTCTCGGCCAAAGCCAGCAGCATCTCCTCGGGGGTCTGGCCCACCCGGATGACCCGCTGGCACAGTGACATCAGCTTGCGCGCCTCGGCACGGAGCAGCCGCTTGTCCTCGGAAAAGTGCAACGCGCACGTCTCCTGATGATGGTGCCCTCGATCTAGTTGCGCCTCCTTCAGTAGGGTCAATAGCACCACCAAGTCCTGCTGCAATGAGAGGAACCCATCAGAGGCCCGGTAATGGCGGTTTCGCAACTGGTTAAGGACGTCCTCCAGTGGAGCCGACAAGGGATTGAGATCCATGGAAGGTGGAGGAGCGGACCATGAGAACGGCGGGGTGTCTATTAGGGGTGCTGGTTCTGTCCCTTGTGTTCGACAAGAGAACTCATAAACCGTCAAGTCCCCGTCAAATTTGTTCTTGTCCAGCACACTGTTAAAGCAATTGGTGTAAATGGCTTGGCACCCACAAGACACTTGTGCCTGGTGCTCCTCCAGAATGGAGGGACACCCCAACACAGTCGCTGGACTGCAATCCAAGGCATCCTTCTCCTGGGGGCAGGGATGGACATATGACTTTGGCCCCATGGAGTCACATAGCTCAGTAACCTCAGGGCTTGGGTCAGTGTCCTGAGCTGGTACTTTCCCAGGTGACCCATCGCCTGACGGCACTGTAGGTTCTGTACGGTGAAAGACAGTGAGTGGATTTTCAAGAAAAGCTCCATTTGAAAAACACAAGTCCAAATTCCAGTCATCCAAATGATCTGCATTGATACAGTTCACCAGCTCTGTAACTATGGTGTCATCTGTATCTCCATCTGTGTATTCCAAGCCTGTAACTCCCTCCAGCCCAATGGCCTCTACCTCTGAGACATTGTGGCCAGGAGCCTCTTGGGACCTGGACAGGAGCCATGGTAGCATTTGGATCTTACCCCGCAGAGTAGTAGTGGACAAACGGCTGAGTAAGCCTGTGGTGCAGCCATGAAGATTAAAAGCATCTGGCTCCAGGGGAATGACTCCAGTCTCCTTGAGAGCACTGGAAGTGGGACCAACAGCCTCCTCGCTCCTTAAATCCAGTAGACTCTCAAAGCTATGAGAGAAACTTGTTTGAATGGCTAGGGCCAGGCTTCCACTGCGATCCTCTGCAGTGAAGTGAGTGTCTACATGAAGGTCATCATTACTAGACGCTTCCCCCTCTTCAACTATAGGCATGTGAAACATTGGTGTTTCTGTGTGTGGTGAGGGTACAGGACACAGTGGCTGGACCAGAGGAACCTCAGATACTGGACTTAGCTGCAGGATATCTCCTCCTCTGCTCAGGTGTGAAAGTCTATCTGTTTTTTGCACCTGTGCTTCTCCGGTGACGGTGGTGACGCCATTTTCTTCTGTCCTGCCTTTGACCGTTGTAGAGATGCTAGATGAGTCCTTATAACAGTTGGCATCCCCATCTTTCTCCAAGAGGAACATGTGATGTGGGAAAGGTACATCATCATGGCTCGTGGCACAGTCCCCAATCTCAGGCTGTTTGCAACTCTCCTTGCCCTCCGGACCGATTCGGCAGCGCACTGCCAGGATGACGGGGGAAGCTGCCGTGATTAGTTCCGTCACCGACTTGAACTCCATGGTATCTGGCTCCATCTCTAATAGGCTTGAGGACAGTTGTTTGTTCTTGGTCAGTTTCTCTTGGCCATAGCTGCCCCAGGAGGCAGAGGCAGGGATGGGTTTGGACTCCAACTGGGCAGAATCCCCCTCCTCACTGGTCAAGGAGGAGAAGGTGAAGTTTTGGGTGGGCGGTTTGGTATCGAAACAACAAACCATGTCCTCATCTCTGGATTCCCTATCTTGACTGGGGAAGGACACCTGGGAGGTATACTCAGAAGCCACGAAGGAGCGACGCTTGCGGGATTTCATCCCAAGCCTTGAGACCATCTCTTGTTCCTTATCCATCAGCGGTTCTGACACAGCAAAGCCAACGTTAGTTAGACTTGACATCCTTGATTTTCCATCTATTAACATGAAAAAGACAGCCTTTCTGTTAGCATTTCATCATGGCAGTATTTCCATGAGTCATTACCCAAAAAGTAGACATGATGGACTATGTCAGATTAGCCAAAATTCACCAATTAAGAGAACAATATTGGTTCATATAAACAACTTCTAAAAAGTGTGTGAGAACATACGAACGAGGAAGCAAACTGTAAGAAGCAGTAGAAAATAATATTGCACTTGTGGTTACACTGATACAGACCTGTGGTCAGCTCTCTACCGTAGGTAAACTCGGGTGAACTTAATCTGTCACGTGCATCAAAAAATTCTTCCTCCGAGCTGCTGTCTTCAAAGCCGGGCGGCGGGTGAAAGATGGGCTGGGGCTCTGGGTTCAGAGGCATGTACTGTACCCCCTCCAGGGGGTGCTCACGCACTGATTTGGGCAAGCTGCAGGTACTGTCGGGGCTGACGCTGCAGCAGATGTTATAATAGGGCCGGGCATCTTTCTCCTCAAAGGTGAACATGCACTCCTCTTCCTCACTTGCTTCTGGGGGGCTGGGGAGCCACTGAGCCAAGCGGGAAAGCTCGGCAAAGCGCAATGTTGGGTCGGCGATGTTACAGCCGTCGGCCAGGTGCGAGTCGGTGGCACAGCCAGCAGCTTCCTGATCCCCGCCTGGATCGTGTTGTGCAGGTGGGCTTGACAAGTAGGGGTAGGATGCCTCCAGGTCTGGGGGGTGGCTGGAGGAGCAGGTGACGAAGTCGTCTTCTTCTAGGGCATCCATGGAGTCGCTAGAGCAGCTGCTGACGAACCGTGAATCGGAGCAGCAGGAGTCGCTGACCTCGGATGCCCCCCCCTCACCAGTGTCTCCATCACCCTTCTGCGCCTCTGCTTCGCCACTCTCGGATACTACCCTCTCACCTTCCTTTCCTGCCCCCACCTCCTCTTCTCCTCCCCTTCCCATCTTCCTCTTCCTCTGCTTCTCCCCCACAGGCAGGCATGTGGCAGCCGACCCAGTGGAAAGGTGGGGGCTGACCAGAGAGATGAAAGTGTCCAGCTCAGAAGACTCCTCCGAGTCACTGCAGCCCCGTGACACGTACCCTGAACAAACAGATGCTGTTAAAGATGCCGTGAATCACGCTAAACATTTGCAACATAGACGATTAACATTTCCTTGGCTAGAATGTTATAGTACTAATACAGCACCTCCCATGGCTTCAAATTGTACTTAACATCTAAGAAGAAAGTTAAACATAAAGTAATCCAAACCAGTAACACCATGAGTACAAACTACATACTAGTCAACCCTCCTTGTCCACCAGAGATTGGTTCCTGGACCCCCCCCACGGATTCCTCCATACAGAAGGCCGACTGTAGTTACCAGCCAGCCATACTCGAGCTTGTTATCTCTCCTCCACTGGCACTCCCCATCCTACAATTCCCCCCCAACTCCTCACCTTCCTCAGCTGAAATGCGATGCTCCTTCGCCTGCTCTGTCCAGGGGAACACAGTCAGCGTTGGGTCCACGAGCAGCTTGCAGTACCCCGCTACCAGGCAGGACAGGTCTTTGGCAGCCTGGCACTCCAGCATGAGGGTAATGGGCTCAAGACAGAACAGAAGCCGTTGCATACCGGACTGTAAACGCCAAGTGTGACTACAATTCACAAAGTCACAAATTGCCAGACAATCAGATAAAAAGAGTCTTTCAGCAAGCTAGGGAACATAGTTACCTTATACACAAAAAGCTTTGTTGTTCCTACTCCATATATCAACTAAATAATACAATGGTTTAAAACCAGACGTGGAAAGTTCAGGTTCAGAAAAGGAAAATCTTGACAAAGATTTTGTTTCAACACATTAGCTGAATATTCAGTGAATGTGACTTTGTATACTGAACTGGTCGGTGAAACAAATTCTTGGCCCGCCTTTTTAATTTCTGAATCTGAACTTTCCATATCTGTTTAAAACCAAAAATTAATGTTGCCAGTGGGTAAATATCTGGGAGAATCCATGATCCATGAATTGGCTGAGATGATTTCTTTGTTTGCTAGGTTAACCTAAGCTAGAAGTCATAATTGTCCAATGAGAGTGTAAGTAAGGATCATTACAATTGGACAATCATGCCTTTATCTTAATTTAACCCAGCTTTGTGGAACACCCCCAGTCGCTCTCAGTCAGCTGGATAATTTAAGTCAAATGTGAAACCTTTTCCTTGTATTGGACAGTTAATTAACCCATCCGGCTAATGAAGAGATCCTGCTTTGTGGAATATCCCCCTGGTATGCACCCATTATCTGGTAAACGACCAAATCTGCACTCAGCATTCCTGTTTTTGGGCAGTCAGGAAGACAGAGGTGATCCTACACTGATGCATATGTACATGTAGATGAGCCAGGCCGCACCTTGATCTCCTGCAGGTAGATCTTTACCAGGCTGACCTTGTCGGACTCAGGCAGCAGCTCCAGGCGGCTGATGCTGACGAACTCACTCAGCCTGGTCATGATGCTGTGCTTGTGGTTGATCACCTGGCTAATTCCATACTTAGCCCCCACCAGCAGGGTCACCGTGGAGTCCCTGTCCTGGAGCTGAGGACACAAGGACAGGAGGAGGTCCGTGAAGCAGAACTGGACCTGCTCACTCTCTCAGCAGAGCATCAAGCTTCTTTTTGCTAGACCAATTTAAGGACCTTTGGTCTTTTAATTTAATAATGAATTATATACGTGTCACAGGCTGTATAAATGAGATCATAAATCAGCTGCCAGTAACATCTACAATGCAAAATGCATCGCTCATCATTAGTCTTATCCACTGGTTTCTCCCAGTCGTGAATACTCTTCTCGTGTTAATTTTCTTCATTTATTGCCAAAAACCTCAGCTGTGTTGCAGTACTTTGAATTGTTTTCCTTATTTTAGTTATTAAAGTATTTTGTGCAGGAACTTTAAGGGATTCCTTCAAACTTAAATAGTTAAGTGAACATTCTTAGGAAATCCTATGGAGAAGACTTAAGAGTGTTTTGTGCAACTGATTTCTCATGGGAACTTTAACTCAGACTTTAAGGAAAATCTTAAGGTGTTTTGTGCAACTCACCCTACCTTTTCAGTGCCTCTAGGTAAAGCTTTACCAAAAAAAAAAAAAAACGATGATCTCACTGCCTCCAGTGTAGGTAATTTGGGGAGCCCCATTCTGTCTAAGAGTCAACCCTGCTTGTAAGGCTGCAGGTTGTGCATGGAGACAATCACTAAGGACTTGAATCATTTCAGCATCTCCCATGATGTACAGTACTGTGCCAGAGTCTTTGGCAGTCAAATAAAACGTTCCCGAGTCCATTTCTGTACCTTAAAAGGTACAATTACCTACAGCTTGGGGTATAGTTGGCAGACCGTTGAGGGTACAGCCCCAGTGGGTGTAGATGAACACCGTTCTGTTCCCAAACCTCCTCAGGGGCACCTCAGCCATTTCATGTATCTGTTACATTTCACCACCCGCTCACTTAATTAACTTAGTCAAATAACTCAATGTTATATTGAATCAGCCACCAACATATCACTGCCACGGCTCCGTGCGGTCTGTCCTACCATCATGGTGGCTGTGAAGGATTTCGCTCCGAAGCACTTCAGCTCTGCCAGCTCCCTCAGGTAGCTCAACCGCGCCTCAGTCACCGACGTCACCTGTCGAGAGCAAGCGGCAGAAATGACTCCTGGGAAAGAGTAGAGAGGAAGTCACCGCCCAGCTATAGCGGGATGGTAGATGCCATCTCTGCCCAAGACCTTATGCCTGGGTTCCTGGGTCTGGCTCTTCTTCAGGTTGTAGCTCAAGGCCTTCAGTAGGTCCTTCTCCTTCATGTTCTTCAGCAGAGTCGGAGAGACAAGGTTCTCGATGCCCCAGCTCTTCCTACGACAGAAAGAGAAAGACAGGTAACTAAAGTCGGGTAACTAAAGCGAGATCCCAACTCCGAGCAGTGTTGCCGCTCGCTCATCCTATGATCAAATTCAGTTGGCAATGCGTTTGGCACTAGAACCTCTTGTGGAGAGATGGATGATCGTTAAGCACATTTTGTACAGATGGTGGACAAAATCGGATGCAGTTCGAAGACGTGCCGCCCAGGGTGCGGGGATCCTGGTGGCAGGGATGGTGCAGTGCAGCTAAACTAAGCTGGCACCACTCTCGCTCTGAAACCTGCCAACTCACACCGGAGGCAGGAACTGCATCTCCAGAACAAACGCTGAACCGCAAATGTGTGCCCCATTAAAGGTTCTCCGGGACTGGGGGTGCACTCACTGGGGGAAGATGAAAATGATGGGATATTTTATTGACAAAAACACCCATTTGCGAACAACAGCTCCCAAATGGGAATGCTGGGCGCATTATTTGATGCAGACAATTGCTAGTACAGCGATGTACCGTGCTGCAGTGATTCTGCCTCCTAATGGAAGGAGCAGGTCCAAGCTGTAGCAGAAGGAGGCGCCACATACCATCAGTGACCCACACGTGCATCTTTCTAGGGAAGGGTGCAGCTCACACTGTCTCCAGCAGGGGCTCCCTAACAGGCTTCACAGCACTCCACCTTTCTCACCTGACCTGAACGAGTGGGTTTTGCAGGACTGTCTGTCCATAATCTTCTCCAGCCTGGTTCATCATTACCTACAAGCCCAAGAGGTCTTCCTTCCATTTACATTTGCGCACACGGATTGTTGGGGGCCAGGCCATCTGTTACAACAGTCTCTCTCTTTCCTTATTCACAAGATAGTACAGCTTATACGAATCCTTGAGGTGAGCTTAGGCTCGTTATCTTGTGCATCCAGATTTTTGACCTCGGTATTGTAAATGTGCAAGTTTACGGTCTTGGTCTGATGCACGTCAGTAGATAATCATCCATGCATGTCACTTTTTGTGTGGGGCTGTGACGATTGCCCGCATGTACCCCCCCCGCCTTCTGCATCTGCCTGCCTGCTTGCCCCGCCCCGCCCCACTTCCCCCCACCTCCCGCTGCTCACGTGACGCTCTTGAGCGACGCCTTCGGCGTCTGCCCGCAGCTCAGCAGCCTCTCCTGCACGTGCAGTGCCGCCAGCCGCAGGGCCATGCTGCATTTCATCTCCACGGCAAAGCGCTCCTGCAGCACGTCGGCAACGCTCTGGGGGACGGGGGGGAGTGCAGGGCCGCATGGTCACACGGGGATGTCCTTCGGGAAGGCACACGCCGCCATGCGGCTCGTCCGAGGGCCCCACCTGCAGGTAGAGGTACTCGAAGGCCACCGGATCCTCCTGCAGCATATCCAGGGGGTCCCTGGGCGTGAAGCAGACCCGGAACAGGCAGCGGTAGTCATGGGCCTCCCTCTTCTGCACCACCTGCCGTGTGGCGGTGGTCACCGGCGGAGGAGTGCGGCCCCCGAAGAAACGGCCACGCGTGTGAGCCGAGGAGACAGGAGAGAGGCAGGAAGGGAGAGCCAGATGACGAGTAAGAGCGAGTGGGGGGGTGGGTGACTGCAAACGTGTGCACATGTGCATGTGAGAGAGAGAGAGAGAGATGAGTACAAGTAGGGGGTGAGAGCAAGTATGTCGGTGTGTGCATGAGGGAGGCACAGACAGACAGAGAGCCAGACAGATTGTCTGCGCGTGGTCAGTGCAAGTGTGTGTGTGTGGATTATGTTTATATTAAATTGTGGGCACCAAATGTTGTACACAATGTAATAAAAATCTGTTGTGGGGACCATTTTTAGGTTCCCACAAAGATCTGTGAATGCAATCAAAAAACTAAAAATTTGTTTAGTTACTCATGATCACGGTTAGGGCTGGGTAGGGGTTAAGGTTGTCAAGTTAGGATTTTCCCCCTATAGAAATGAATGGAAAGTCCCCTCAAAGATATAATTGAAAAACTGTGTGTGTGTGTGAAAAAGTGAGTTAGTGAAAGAGAAAGAGAGACTGCCTAGTTCATACTTCACCTTTTAGCGTGCCTCTCATGTATGTACTACATTTGTCTGCAGAAGGCAGTTGGTGCATGTGTACAGTCTGGCCAGCAGAGGGCAGATGTATTGCAAAAATATGAAGTATGTAAACTTTATGAAAGGTTTTAAAGTTGAACTAGCAATACAGCACACTGCCCTGCTTTGAAATACTGCCTGTAAAATTAGTCACCCACCCCCAGAATTTTAATAACCAAGATTTTAAAAAGTCGGATAAGTGTTGCTTTTGAAAACAGCGTACACCAGGGTGTAATGTACATATAATATAAAAAATATGTGTAGATATGTGGCTACCTCGTCAAATAGCAGCTCACCATATCTACAACTACAACAAGGGCAATTCTCTTTTTTCGTTGACCACTGCTCTGTAGAAGTCAGCACTGCCACCTACTGGAAACTCCTAGTCAAATTCTTTGCACATGTGCAGCTTTGTGTGCCGGTCAGATTTTTATGCCCAGTGGACATAGACACCCCTGATGGCGAAATTAACATCGCTCACCCTGTGTGTGGACTATAGTGCCACCTAGAGAAGTGAAGCATGAATTACCAATACAGATAGAGAGAGAGAGAGAGATAGAGAGAGAGCGCGCACACCGCCAGCATCGAGCCCCCACCTGCTCGACAAGCTCATCATCGTGCAGCAGGAGCAGCTTGGCGACACTGTACTGCTGCTCTAGCACCAGGGTGAAGTACTCAATGCAGAGAATGGACAGCTTCTCCTTCAGGGTCAGCACTATGTCCTGCCACGGAGTAACACAGTCATCACATACTGCCTCCATTAGTCCCAACACACTGGTATTTGGTACATTATTTGCTGCTCTTGATCGCCAGCTTTGTTCTTGATTGTTTGTTTCAAGTGTTCTGGGAGCTGGGGGGGGGGGGGAGCAAAACTGTGGAATGTCTGCAGGTACCCAGAGACTGGCGTGAGAGACACAGTGGTAGACCATCTGGCTGATCACATGGTACGGAGTTCCCAGCTTCCCCCGGGGGACTCAGGTGCTGCTCTTTTGGCGACGTGCCTTTGAGTGAGACAGCTTCCCGATACTGCTGTACATTAAGGAGGAAGATTGGGGGGGCGGGGCAAACGGTGACTACCTTCACAGTGGTTTTAGTGTCAAACTTGAAGGCCTTGGTCTGGCCATTCTCCAGGTAGACCTTCAGCACGTTTGGCAGGAAGAGCAGCGAGTTTCCCTGTGGGAAGCAGGAAATGAAGTAAACTTACAGCAAAAATGAACATTGGACGACGACGACAAATTCTTCTATCTGGAAATAATCCCAAAGCTGGACAAAATTTCCCAGAGCAGATTATAGGCCATCATGAAATGTCTCTGTGTAAAAGATACTTTGAAAAATGAAAGCAAGTACAGAAGGGATAATATGAGAGGGACAACAAATGGCTATTCATCTGACAGCACTCTGATGGGGGGGGGGTGGCCATTTTAAAGAAACCAGGGACTTATTTAAGCATTTTAGAGATTTTTCTTCCCCATCCGGACATAGTCAGCCTTCTGGTATAATTGCTTTTTAATCTCTGCTGTTGCCTTCTGCACCTCTGAGACCTTTCAAAGGTGCAGAGGTGCGGAGACAGGACAGGAAAGAACTGATGAACTGCTGGGGCCGCAAGCTGCAGTGACAAAGTCAGCTTTATTTCCGCATTCTGTTTTTCACAAAAAGGAAAATAAAGGACGGTTTATTAAATAGTCTCTTAATATAATAAATTTAGACTTCATGCTAAACTAATAGCCATAAAATTTCAGCATGTCAGGGAAGGTGAGTGGAGGGGGGGAGGGCATGTATTTCTTACTTAGGGCAGTTCAGAGTCCCTAGAATAACCCCTGCTAAGGTGATGTGGGAGGTGATAGCAGGTAGGGCTGTCTCTCTCTCTCTCACAGGCATGCACGCACACACACAGACACACACATTTGTGTTTGGCCTATCTTTGTGGCGACTCCATTAATTTCTATGGCCAAAAACCTGATCCCAACAATAAAACCCAAACAATAAAACCCCATCCAGCCCTAACCATAAGTAACCAACCAAAATTGCAGTCAGAGTTTTTTTTTTTACCGAGTTTCCCCTTGTGGGGACCAAAAAATGGTGCCTGCAATGCCAAAACAACAGGTATTTATCACATCGTGGGGACATTTGGTCATAATCCACACACACATTCCTGTCATGCTGGAGTTCTGCTATATACTGCCGTGACCCAGTCACCACCTACGGGAATATATCAGGCTTGTGCAGAATCAGGCTGACTTAAGCTATGCCTATCTGGCACTATAACAGCGGTGCTCGTATGACAACAGTGTGAGCTCCGCACTAACTGTACCCGCCAAATGCTTCTGGAACCTTCCTGGCTTGGGGTTTAGTTAACTCTAAGCCAACCTGGACTCACTTGGATCTGTTGGTTACTGAAGCTGGTGAGTAATAGGAGAATGTTAGCCTTTTCAGCTCACGGTCCTCAAGGGCCGAGCCCTGCAGATTTTCCAACCTTCCTTTGCCTGTGAGCCAGGTGTGAAGCCTCTGACCAATCAGAATCAGTAATTATTAAACTAACTTCATGGGAGAACTGAAAATACGGCCTGGATTTGGAATCAAGATCCAGGTATGAAGAGCCTGGTTATAAATGGATCATCCTGTGAGTATTAAAAACCTCAAAGTTCCCTCTTTCATGGGCATTTCTAGAACATCTTTATGGTGGTGGGCATAAGATGGGCATTATTCAACCTTGTCATCAGCCAATGATATATCTTGAATTAAAGAGTGAAAGAGGAGGAGCTGGTCCAGGGGGCAATCAGCTTTCAGCTTGGGTCATTCCCCCTATGGCCCCGCCCCTTTGTACACCCATGCCCTAATTTAAGCAGTATCCCAGCTTTGCTGGGTGTCTGATTTTGGCAAGAAAAGCAAGCTTCTTTCAACAAGCACACATGCTCAAAAGCACCCCGGAGACCACCGGTCACCTCGGATGCCCCAAGGATGAAGCAAGTTTGCCCGTGGGCAGATTCGGACCTGACAGTGTCCGTTGACCACCACTTCCTCCGCAAAGTGCACCTTCACCGGGTTGGTCTTCAGACGCGCCCTCTTCTCCTCCGTGATGAAGGACGACTTCGGTCCCTGTCCCGAGAGAAATGTGTCACGCCTCCAGTGCGTGTAATCGTGCAAAACAAATCACCGAGCCTGGTCAACGTTTCACAAGGAGACCTGAGAGTCTGTCCTTATAGCATCTGCATAATTATTTCACTCATTCATATGCTTCCTTAGACACACAGAAATATTCCCCCGATCAGGGATAAATGATACAGTACAACTTGATACCAGGTTTCTGCAGGCATTTCATAGAAAGAACAGATTTCCTAGAGCCAAGGAGCAATGTATCATTGTGTGGTACAGAAAGAAGCCAGCGCACTAGATATGGCTGCGAAGAATTCAAGATTCTGCATGAACTCACCAGGGAGTGGCGGAGGATGGTCACGGTCACTGCCGCACGCGACTCCCTGTGGGGAGGGATGCAGCCAAAGAGAAGGCACGTGATTGGAGGATGCTGATGACGGACAAGAACTGTGGCTCATGGTTGGCACATCACTCAGTACGGGCATGCGGCGAAACTGACGGCTCATCTAAATGTGATAACCTGAAATTGGAGCGCCCCCTAGTGGGGGTCCCCTTCTTGCCTGTATATGTAAGCCGGCTACCAGACTAAACCCGTGATACGCTATTAGTAGATGCGTGATTAGGTCAGGGATGCAAACTGTCGCGCGTCTGGTGTAACACTCACGCTTTTAGACTCTCGACACTGATGCAAGAAACCTTACAGCAAATCTATAGTATTCCATCATAAACGCAAAATTACTTACATCAAAAGCACTGGAGTAGTTTGCAAACCCTACAGACTACTTACAAGGTAATAAAACTGTTACGCACACGTAAATGCGTGCGCATGCGTGTACAATCTCACTCCAGCCAGCTGAGCAAAGTTGGCAGCCCTGTTTGGGTGCTAACACTAAGCATTATAGTCAGCTCACTGCCCAGCAAACAGCACATGTGACGCATTGGACCGAACCAAAACCACCAGCCGCGGGTGTCACAGCACCTGAGGATGTCCGCAGCCTGCACTGCAGACAGGTCCTCCGTGGAGACATTGTTGATCCGCAGCACCTGGTCGCCAGGTAGAAGCCTCCCCTCTGCCGGCCCCCCTGAGACACAGAGACTCAGAGTGAAGGTGAGCCACTGTCCCTCTCCCTCACTCACACACACAGACGTCAGGTAAACATCTTTATGGGAACCGCTCATTCATTCTTTAGGGAAAATGCTAATGCTAACTCTGATAACCTATGATGGTTATCATAACTATGATGACACCTACCCAGCCCTAACCATAACAGAAGTGTTTTTGCATTTTTAGTTTTTTCACTGCAGTCACAGATTTTTATTAAATTGAGTTTTCCTATACATGTCCCTATAAGGTAAGGTAAAAACACACACACACACACACACACACACACACACACACACACACACACACACACACACACACACACAGAGGTGACACCTCTCCTATTTAAAATCACATGCCAACAAACCAGCGGCTTCCGGCAAATTCACGCTGCATACGGCGCATTTCAAAAGCAGAATGCATAGGTGTCAAGTCTCAGTTTATCCAAGATGCTCACATCTCTCTAATGGCGGCGGCCATCTCATGTAAGATGTGAATCTCAAAGGATGCCATGTGTTCAAATCACACAAAATGTCAACGTGAAAGAAGCATCCGTCGACTCCGGTCAACAAGTTTAAGGAGACCCTTGGGTCACAATTACCTCCAGCTACGAATGAGAATAAAATCCAAATCCTGATCCTTAAGGCCCAATCACAACAAAAAAAACCTGCCATAATCATTAAAAAATATATATAAATTTAAAACCCCAGATGCAGAAGTCTGCTCTAAAGCAGTGTCTCCACCCAGTGTTCAGGGACCCGCAGACAGTCCATCCCAATTAATCAAGAACACCAGGAGCTTGGAGGAAGTGAAAATGAGGACTCTCTGGGAGTCCCTGGGGATCTAGGTGGAGAAACACTGTCCTAAAACATAGCCTGGGAACTCTGGACTCCAGGAAAGCCAGGAGAAGGAGATGGGGTGCAGCCATCTCTGAGCAGAACCTCTGCGAGTCACACATTACCATCCTGTAGGGCTAATCAGTCACTGAACCTCAGTGGTTTGAGGTTACACCACCACTCCTTTGATAACCATCACAAGGCCCAGGAGAACATCATCAGGTAAACACTCTCCGGCGACAGAGAGGAAGCGACGGCCAGGACCCACGGCCAAGGACCTGCGTCCATCCTCTGCCAAAAAGGAAACGTGACTCCAATGTTCTTTTGCGTTCCGGAAAGGGCAGAGGGGTGGTGGAGGCGGCTGGGCGGCGAGCCGGATTTCTAAATTCTATCACAACGGTCGGATTCCTCCCGAGACGATTCCGGTGTCCGTCCGAGCAGAAACGATCTGGCTCTGCCTGTGCCAGAGACAGCGTCCCAGTGCCAGGATCCCAGTGATACTGGTTTGGATCCACATCCCCCACAATTGCCTGCCAAAGGAGACTAGTGGGGGGACAAACAGATCGGCCATGGGCGGGGGCCGGGGGGGGGGGGGGGGGGGGGGGGGGGGGGGGGGGCGGGCGGGGGGGGGGGGGGGCGGGGGGGGGGGGGGGGGGGGGGGGGGGGGG
>JABFDZ020000054.1:1960454-1990050 GCA_019775955.2 Pollimyrus isidori
ATGCTCTGCCCCCCCCCATCCCCAGTCTCCATGGATCCCTCCCAAAGTCGCACACATACAGCCCAAACATATGACCGCTTTCTGAACGAGATCTGTCCTGACATGGAGTTGGCGGCGAGACAGCTCCGAGGAACAGACCCAAGACCAACCCACGGCAGAGGAGATCCAGTGTGGGGGATGCAGCCGCCGGCACCACCACAACAGGCACGGTCATGGGAGAAGGTCCGGTGGACCGTGCTGGAAGGCTGGACGATACCTGCCGTCACCTCCCGCACCAGCAGCGGCATCTGCGTCGACAGGCTGAACCCGTGGGAGCCCAGCACAGGGTCTCGTGCGACCTGCAGCATCACACGGACGGCGCGGCCCCTCGGGTCTGCGCAGGCGGGATCCCCGGACGCGCCATCGCCCAGGATCCGCTCCCTGGGATGGGCAGGGGGAACCAAGAAAACCTTTTACTAGCCAATACGAGTGCGACTAAGCAGCACGTTCAAGTCGCATATGGACGGCGGACGGCGACATCCCTCCTGGATGCAAGTTGCAGTTCATCACGCGTCCATCCGGGCAGTTCCTCCGGGGCGGCCTCCACGTGCACAGGTGGCCGGGGGTGACTCACCTGCTGCCGGACTCCCGGCTGCGTCGCAGCCATCGGCCGACCACCTGCTCCACACGGCTGGTCCGGCGAGACGGAGACCTGCTTCTCTCCGCCGGGTCCATCTAGCTGTGGAAAACGGGGGGGAGGGAATCCACAAGCAGTGGTCAGACATTCTCAGGCAACAACATCCTCAGCCCCACTCTTCTCACTGCGACAGGAGAGCCCCCCCAACTGTGGAGACGAGCGGAGGACAACGGCTGGTCGTTATCTCCTTAGAGCTGCATGTTTATCATGGAAAAATACATGACAATCTCACCCGGGAAAAAGCCAGCCTTGGATTCTCACACAGACCAACTGGTAAAGAGTGGAACAAAGCCCATATACTGTATCATCTGAACCACTTCACCCCAGAATAATTTGTTAAAAGCCTGCAGCACTAACGGGTATCACCGGGTCCCACGTGATCCCTCAAAGCCCCTCCTTGCCCAGCGTACAACTGCAGAAATGCAGAGTGATAACCATAATAATGGATTACATTTATGGAGTGCTCTCTAGTGACCTCAGAGCTCAGCCTCCACCAGCACGCAGCAAGGGTCTGGGGCGAGACAGGACAGCCATTTTGTACCACAACACGGTAACAGATGCTTCACCTGGCCAACAGAGCCCACAATGTTGAAATGAGACCCTGATTTCTCTCATAGCGACGATGATTAATGCCCTATAGCTTCTTCAAAGCAGTGATAGCCTAAATTGAGGGTGTCTCAGGACCTCAGTGCATCATTTCACTGGTACTTTATCCTAAGCAAGTAGAAGGAATCATGCCCCCTACTGGCTGCCCATGGAAGTTTTACCTACACAAAAATGTTCGGAGGGCAGAACGGAAAATTATTGGTTCTCTCTCCAAAACAATCACACTGCAGAGAAGGTGGATCCAAGCAACTATAGGAGGCGGGACCAAGACTTCTGATTGAGGACCAAGAAGGTCATATGACCCTGCAGCGACACCCACAGATTCCCTAATGCAACCGTCACCCCAGCGTCAGTGACAGAGATCAATAAAAGAGATGATACGCACTGAAACTGTGCTCCCAGTGACTGGGTGAAGCACAGAGAACATACACATCCTGTCTGTGGAGCGAGCCTGGATCAGTCATCTCATCAGAGGCTCCTGCTGCACTGAGTGGGTGGGAACATCCGGCAGGTGCGGAGCGCGACCTGCATTGCCACCAGCGTCCTCAGCAGCGACTCGCAGGCCGAGCCAGTCGGCCAGAAGGATGAGGTCATAAACCACGCCGGTGCGGGAAGGGGGGGATGTTTTTGGCACATCACGCAGAGGGCCAGGACACTGGTGAGAGGCTGCGTATGACTGCCCATGCTGTCTCAGACAACACACATTCATGGACAAGAAACTCACTCACTCACACACACTAATTCCAATGATAACGACCTTAATCATCAAATCAACCAAACAATATACAAAACTTTTGGCATTCTGAGTTTAATTGCATTCACGGATTTTTATAAAATTGGAGTTTCCCTTTCTGGGGACTGAAAAAATGGTCCTCGCAATGTAAAAATAAGGTTTTTCTCAGGCTTTTATTTGGTCCCCACTATGTAGCATATACATATCCCCCCCCGCTCCCCACTATGTCTGCTTCTCAGAAGGCCACTTGGAGTGACTGGAAAGCTAAACTACAAGCTAGCAAAATATTTTTTAAAGGAACTAGTGAATATAACATTCCGATGGCAGCCCTTCCGCTTTTACCCCCCCCGGGTGCACATGCTGATGGGTGCTGTAGATGGGGTGAGTAACCCTAAGTAAGCAGACCTCCAAAACCATGCTATGTAACACTTCTGATCACACCTTAAGTCACAGTGCTGATAACACCCATAATCCTTTGGCTGCTATTGTCTTAATACTAGTTAAACTGGCTATTTATACTTTGTCGTATTTATATAATTTTTATACTTGTATTCTTTGTCCAAGGTCCAATGAGCGAGCCTTGGCGCTAGTGCGTCATTCCAATGCATATACCTTCTATATCATAAAGTTCATCATAATCAGTGGCCACATTCATAAGACTATAGGACTAAATACGCTTTGACAGCAGGGTTTTTTCATTACGTTTAATAGGGAGTGAAAGCCGTTAAATACTTGAAATTGATTCACGTTTCCTGTAATCCCCATAAAAAGCTTCCATTCGCAGACGATAAAGAGTCACAAATGGCTGCTGATAAATACATGTGTAGTTACTGCGGTATCTCCATGCGTTAGCGCGTTAATTTCAATTCAAATGAGGAGAGAGCGATCTCACATTCACTACACTTTTGCCATTTATAGGGACTCTACAGTTCCCCCGTTGAATCTCCCCCCGTTGTTGTTGTGGCCCGTAACGAGATTATCAGAGAAGGGGGTGGAATCCGATTTCCCGGCACGTCTGATAGGCCTGCCGTCGGGGAGGGGGGGAAGCTGGCAGAGGCGGGTGCACCGACCCAGGACCTGGAGCCGCCGATGCGAGAGCCCATGCTAATAAACAGCGCTTCGTCCCACCGCGCCAGCCGTCCACACACTCACGCCATACCTCCTCCTTATTCCCTCTCTCTCAGTCTTCTCTTCAAGGAAAACCCCCCCGGAAAGTCCCCGGGCTACGTTAATGGTGACAATAAGACTAACGGAGAAATTACCGACTGCGCTCCACCACAGATTTCTGAATTTTTTATAAAAGCCTCTCAAATATATGTCAGCCAGTGACGCCGGCGGGATTAAATGACGGAGGAAAATAACTCATTGACGTCTGGCTGTCATATTAGCATCAGCAATGACCATGGCTTATCGGATGACGGGAGTCAGAGCAATGACACTTATAGTCACCCCTACCCACCCCTGGGAAAGCAGGCGTGCGACAGTACAGAGCACATAACCACAACGTTTGGATGAGCAATAATGGTATTAAACAAATAAAAAATGTGAATTTCATCATTTACCAAAATCAGGCTAAAAGAAAAAAAAATTTAGTAGCACCAAACAGTTGTTTATTCGTTGAATTGTTGGTTTGTAACAATGACGAGAGACTGCGCCGATTTGTCAGCTATTTTTGGGATGAAAAGAGGTGCGGAAACCTGAGACGTACAATTTGGATCAACCGGGGCACCCTCCACCCCACACTCACTCTCTCTCTCACACTCTCCCTCCATCTCATTCTTCTTCGCTCACACACATCCTCACTTGCCCCTTCGGTCATCCGCTCTCCCCGCCTTTCGTACACACACTGACTCACTCACAGTGGTGAGTGCATGGGAGTATAATGAGATTACACCTCGCTGTCCGTGGCCTGTAATGGCCTTGGTGCGTTTGCCCATTGATCCGGATCAGAGCAGTTGTTCTCCATGCGGCAGCTGGCCGTCCTGAGCCCCTGAAGGTGGGAGGGGGGGCCACCATGGTGGCATGGGTCCTGTCTCAAGCAGGCCTTCATCAACAGTGTGAGCGTCATCCCCGCCTGGCCAGCAGGTGTCACTGGTCACCCCGTTTCTCATATGTGATAGCATGATTATGATCCTCACCTGTGCCTTGCTGTTCCCAGCCCTGGCCTTTGATTGTACTTGGTCCGCACCCATTCCTTGTCCTCCTGCATTGTCCCCTACCATGTTATCTGCACCTGGAAGGTTTTTGACCCCTCATGGTCCTTTTGTTTCTTGTATTCTTGTTTTTCCTCAAATTTATTAAAATACTACCCTTGTGAGCCACAACTCGGATCATCCATCCTTCTTCACGCCCATCCGTAACAGACAGGAAGTCATTATCGTTCATTGCAGGTTTCTTGATAATCTGTCTCAGTTGTGAGTCAAAATGCTACACGACCCTCACTCCAACGCACAACAGCAAAGGCATTTGAACCCACGAGCCTGGAGGTGCAAGGCCATCTTGGTCAGATTCAAATTGCTCTCAAATGCTCCTGTATAAGATCCAGCTCAGAAGTAATGATAATGCAACTATCGCATCTTTACAACATCATAATATGACTGTGAGAAGTTACGGCGATGTAATGGGATGCCGGACTTTGTTCCTCCAATCGGATGCTGCGGTCTGCTCTAGGACGATCATGCTGTTTGCTGCGGTGCAGCTCGTTCGATGAAGAGTCTCCTCAGTGCAAAAAGCACCAGCTGTAATTAGGCGATTTAGGCAAACTGATGCCGTGGGCCTCTCGACATTAGCTCACTACTCCCTGATGCGAGACCCAGTCATTAGGAATCCATTTGTAGGTCTTTGGACTGGGGAGACGCAGCCGAACAGTCGCAGCGGTGGTCAGTCTGGGTTATACTTGGCTGGATCAAATCACAAAAGCTAATTAAAGTTAGGACACGTCATTAGATTAAAGACATTTTAACTTTAAGAGAGCCTTAGCTATTGTTCACAAAGCTAATTTATTATTCAGTTCAATTGAATTTTATTTGTACAGCACATTTTCACAACATTACATGGTCTCAAGGTGCCCAGGCAGCAAGCCAGAGGCGACAGTGGCAAAGAAAAACTCCCAGGAAGGAAGAAACCTTGAGATGATCCAGACTCAAAGGGGCCGGCAGAGGAAGCCAAGTTAACAAAGTCACAGTTTATAAAGTTTGGGCAAAAATGCTATTTTTTTTCTTAAATTATTTTCATTAATACTTTATAATCTTTTATCCAAGATTCTGTGTACTGTGTACTTATTAATCTGTACGTGCTATGTTTACTTTTGAACCGAGTACCGTCTTTGAACCGAGTACCGTCTTTGAACCGAGTACTGTCTTTGCTCCTTATCTGCTTGGCAGTGAACGCTTGTCGGTACTCTATGTGCTTCCAGCTGTAAGCACAAGAATTTCCCTTCTGGGATCAATAAAGTGCATCTAATTTAAATCTAATTTAATGATACACAAGCATCTGACACAATGAAAAACAGAGGAGATCTATGGTAATACTGCTGACTGGGTTTCATAACAAAAGTCTCTGAAGTCACTAAAATCTCCGCATTGTTTGCAATCTTTGAGATCAAGGAGTGTTAATAGATTGTTAATGGTCCGATTCTTTCCGAGGACAGCCTCCATCTTCAGTACTTTGATAAAAGACAGAAGCAAAAAAAGAGCCCCAGTGGTCATGTTTATACCCTTGGAGTATTGCCCCCCCAGGGGACGTGGCTTGAGAATACAACACAACATTTGCATTCCCTCACAACTTAATTGGGAAAGCAAACACAAAACTGTTTAAAAACAATGTTTTCCGGCGAAACATGTAGTCCGATATTTGGAACGAGTAACATCACACACGATTACACACTCTCTGCTGGTGATGCCTAACATATGTAGTGATTCAAGCTATTGATTGTAAGTGGGAAAAGCCTAAAAACACATAAGGACTAGGCCACCAGATGCAGAACTCCTTAAATAGCAACCAACTGACAAGCATTTACTCACCTCAATGCAGGCTTCTGGTTCAGGATGCCCAAATCACTCAGCGATGACATGGCGAATAAGCATGTCAGGTCTTCATTCTCAACCAATCACAACAGCCTGAAAGATGAGAGAGTGTCTCTGACCCCTTACCACAGTGTCTATATCAATATCAATCCCAATAAGAGTATCACAGGTATCCTATATTGATTAGACCTGAACTGCATAACATTTGGAACGTGGCACGTAAAAAAAGGGATCTGTTATTGCCTCTTCTATTTTCCCTTTGCCCATATGTGCCCACATGAGCATTCGTTTATATTCCCTGAAGGGACTGTAGACAGTTAACATTAATAAATCTGTCATCTCTGACTGTGAATGAATGCAGAGAGAGATCGACATCACAGTCATGACTAGAAAGAGGCAGATCCGGGCCCAGCAGAGGCCTGGCCCGGCCGCACAACAATCAGGATGCAACAAAACAACAGGCGACAACGGACCCCAGATGCATGATGGGGCACGTGTGCCTACTGGCGTGCGGCGATCTCTCTTTGATGAAAGCTTTGGTTTTCATTCAAAAAAGGAACATGAAAGACCAGGTCTCCCGCTCCAGTGAAAAGAAGAGCCACAGGGACATGGACCTAGCGGAGTGAAAAAGCACTCAGTCAGAGCAGCGGCCTAAGCTATGAATATTTAATACCACACCTTCAAAGATAGAAGGAGGAAGCACTTGGGTTACCTCTGCACTCTCTATTCCCAACAGGGAATTGTGGGACGGGCGGGGCAGGGAGACCTTGAATCTCTGCCCAAAACGGCTATCAGATCCGTTACTTTTCCTCTCCAGTGCGGGACTTTTATTGCGAAGCTTATTGCGGGAGTAAAGATGTATAGTTTGCCCAAAGTGTTTGAGACCACAATTCATTACTAGTCCTGCTATCCCGGCATCCTCCACTCATACTCGGAGATGGATACACGTTGTCGTGCGGCAATAAAGCGCCGATGCACTGTAGCGAGTCGTCAATTTATGACTTTACTTTGCTTGACTTTCTCGTTCTGGGTCACAGATCTAAACCGATTTAAGGTTAATGTTTAGTTTGGTGGAAAGCAGACCAGTTGAAATGCCGGGTCAACGCGACTCTTGTCTGTGAAGCGCCATGGGGATAGAGGAGTGTTGGAGCTATTGTACAACTGGGAAAGAGATTTCTAGGCATCGATGGTAAGCAGGATTCGCCCCTAGCCAGCCGCCCACACAGATCCCAGACACCACGGCAGCTAATGCAGATTGGATGGACCCTCAGAGAACAGGCTCCATCAATAATACATTCGGGTAATGCAGCTACAACTCACACAACTTCCGAATACGGCACTCGCAACATGGAAATGGCAATGGTGGACTGAAAGAGGAAGAGGTGAGCCATATGTGTAAAAAAAAAAAAAACAATTTTAAAAGAAATAAATCAGCAAAGATGACACTTTGGGAGCAAAAAGAGTATGTGAAAAAGGAGATGTGGGAAAAAGTGACTTGGCAGGACACAGGGAGGACACGGATAATAATAGTGACAAAGTTGATCAATGCCAGCCTTGTCGGTGAATAAACAATAACCTTGCTGCTGCTCAACACTACAGCACTGCAAACAAGCCACTTTGGAGTGGCCGCCGTGAATAAGGTGACGGGCACAGACAGTCAGGCTCACAGGTTCTCATTGACGTGCAAGTGGTGTCAGGCTTAGAAGACTCATCTGTCTCATTGTAAATATAATAAATAAAAGAGTAAAGTAAGCTTCAACTTCTTACCGTACTCTTCAGCCCTTGTTGCTACTAGAGGAGTTAAAATGGAGGGTGGGATCCCTACATTGACTGCGGGGTAGAAGTTGGACCGAACAATCCAATTAGCAGATCTATTCGTGTCGGAGCCCCCATGGTTCAGGAAACGGTCGGCGTCTAACAACACGGGAAGCAGGAGCCAGGCCTCGTTAACCTTACGGCTGTCATGATGCACTCAGATGCCAAGGGTAGAAACCCATCCGATCGCATAAAGCGAAGATCGCTCTTTCCCAGGACCCCAGAGCCGAGAGCAGAGCTATACACACCTTCTGTTCTTCTTAATCTCACCCAGGCTCCAGATTGGGTCCATTATGTTGCTCCTGCTGTGAGCACAATCAGATCTGCTCAGTTCAGTGGAGATTCCATCGCCTTGAGTGTAATGCAGGCCAAAACTGATCACCCCTCTCACCCAAACAAGCAGTTATGAAGAGTGATATTTTAAGTACCTCACTGAACTGACACTGGGCGACTCAAGTCCTCTTAATGGGCCATTGAAGCAATGCAAGAAGACCTTGTGTTCTTTTATAGCTCAACAACAACACAACTGTGCTGTGGGTTCAAATCCCCCGGGGATACAAAAACACTGCAAGTTGTTTTGGCTGAAAGTACCATGTAAATGTTGTGTGAGCAGGACAGACTCACTGTTCATCTTGGGAGGGAGAGTCAGATGACTGCATTTATGGGGGCTAATTTGGTCCACCTGCTCCTCATTCCCTGTAGGTATATAAATTGTGGTGTTTTTGCTCGCAATAATGCGACCTGGGGTGTCGCTGTCCCGCTGAGAGGCCCTGCATGAAGAGCAGCACAGCAATGTCTGTGACCCATATGTGAAAGCTGAAGAGAACTGGTCAGACAACCCCAGAGGATTGCAACTCTCATAAAAAAAATACTCTTCTCTCTGGCATTTTCTTCTGGATTTTGCAAGACTATTACTCTTCATTATTTGCCTTCTTCATTATCTCTGACCTTATGTTAAATGCTTTTGGGCCAGTTCTGAAAGATTGCTGCATAAACACAAACTGAGTTTTATTTCACTGAATTGAAATGAGTCACACATAATGAGTGATATATACTTATTTTAGAGGTATGATGTCAGTTCCAGACATACTTCCACTCCTGTTGTGTTTTATGAAATGCCAGAACTTTACAGTAATTTTGCTGAAGTCAGACATTTTTCCTCCCTCTTACCTCCCAGCACACCTGTACCAGGAATTCCATGTTCTCGATTTGCTTGGATCTGCAAGGGAGTAAAAATGTGCTCGCTCTGAGAAACATTGGTGCAGACACTGGCTGTGTCCCAGTTCGGGGGCTGCATTCTTCTAAGGTTGCATTTGAAGACTGAATCTGTCACACTGGTGCGACAAGGCTGTCCCAGTTCAAAGGCTCAATCAAATGTCGCTAAAAGGATCCACCTATCCCAGAATTCATTGCACAGATGTCTAGAAGAATCCAGCTTACAAAGGTTGGCTCTGAATTCAGGTGCCACGTCCTCCGAAGCATGTGGACTGCATAACCTTTGTAGGCTGTGTCTTTCGAAGGGTCTGCGCAATGAATCTTGACATGTCGCCCTGCAAAGGACTCAACAAAGGGACACGATCCTAGGCTACATTTGCAGTGGGACAGCTCTGTCGCAACACTGTGACACACTCAGTCTTTGAATGCAGCCTCTGCTGGATGGGAGCCCCTGAATTCGAACTCAGCCTGAGACTACACAGACTGCGTGCTAATAAGGGTGCAGCCCCCCGAACTGGGACATGGCGAACGCAAGGTGATGGACCTGCTATGGTCAACACCAAAAGTTGCATTACATTTTAAATCGCTTAGATCACACACAACAGCCATCCTAATGCTTAGCCATACAGTAACTGAACCTCTTACCCCTGCCTGTCTCCTGTGCGTCATGTGATTGGCTATTTGGTATGCTTGTGGGAGTTTAACGTACACAAAAATGTTCTGAGGCAGGATTAAGACATTTGATTGGTTGGTCCCTCCTCCTCTAGTTGCTTAAACCCACCTCCTCTTCAATATTATTGGTTCAGAGATAACCAATCATTTTTCGTTCTCAGAACATTTTTGTGCAAGTGAAACTCCTATGAGCCTTCAGTATTCACACTCAGGCACCTAAAAACTGGATACTTAGTGTTAGGCAACAAATTTGTATTATCTTTTAATTAAGTGATTGTTTGTGGAGGCTCGTCATGACAACACGTCGTATAAGCAGTTATGGGAATGGATGGTCGTGATTTAAATCCTTCTTACGTGCATAAAGTACCTCAATCAAGAACAAACTTAAGTTATTTTAAAATCTCTAGTATTGACCTAATTTTCGGAATGTCTCTGTTACTTGCTCCTTAGCTAACACACCATTTTAAAAAAACAAATGTACAGCCAATGGGGTTTATTTATAAAGCACAATGAGAACGTTAAGTGTGCAAGTAGGAAAAGTGACCAGGGAAGGATAGTGCTTCTTAAGCACCATGAATGCGGTTCTGAACAGGAAATGCTCGAACCTCATGAGTGTACAGACACACACACACACACACACACGTGATGAAACATCGTAGAGCACTACGCAGAAACCAACCCATTGATGAACACTAAAGGAAAAAAGGTTTTAGCGTTGCGCAGGGGTTGAAACTGGTATCCCATTCCAGCCACCATTAATGTAATCCAGCACCGATGTCTCCAGAGATTTAGCGTTTGGAAAATGCCTGCTAAAAGCCCACGGTGCAGATGAACAGTGCGGCTCCCCTAGAGCCGTGAGACATCTGTTCTCCTGTCTAGAGAACATTCATTGGGAATCTAACAGAGATCAGAGAGTGTCAAGCCAACACACCAAGCCCCTGGAAATGAGTGGGTCAGTCCAGGCGCTTGCGTGTTGATGCATCAGTATCGTTTAACAATATCTCTCTACGCTGTCATAAGTAAATAATGATAACTGAATGCGTTTTGCAGCATTTAAACTAATACAAAGGAGATTCCACAAAAATGACCCCGAAAAACCACGTGACACTAGGTGAGCTCAGGGAAACCATTTGTTTTGGGGGAAAAGTGCAAAGAAAGTAGTGGATTTCATCAAAAAAATTAATACAGAGATTAGTTTAAATACGCACTCATTATATTAATAGCTGAGCAACATGCTCTCTGTATTTTCTCCAAATTTAAATATAACATTTATTTTTGGTAATGGTTTTTATTTTTTAACAAGTTTGTTCCTTAGGTCACACCGACTGTGACACGCACATTAACCAACATTTGTCCTCTTCAATTAACGCCATTATGTTACCAAAAGCTATACGGATATTGTCATAATAAACTACGAAATTATGGCAAGTCATTGGCATTATGATTCATGCCTAATACTTTTGTTCCACAGCAACTTGTCTTCAAAATAAACCAGCATAGTCTATAATATCCAGACAAGTTAGCGTCAGCGAAATCTGGTGCGGGTATTACACCTTAACCTGGATATTAAATGGAATCCTACCATTCCACCTGCCGGTTTAATAATCCTTCTGGCAATGCCAAAGAAGGGGAGTAAAGAAAAACCGTAAAACGACTCACCTCTTACGTCGAAAGTCCCAGATGGAGGTTGTGCAGCTGGAAAGATGGGTGGATGCGCGTGAAGCGCCGGTCCGAAAAGATGAGTGTGGAGGGTGCAGCCGGACGTGCAACTCCGACTCCCTCTAATCTCCTTTCAGCTTAACATCTCTGCCTCATCCCCCCCCTCCCCGACACCCACCCATCGCTCTGTACACTTACCTACAAATCAGAGTGAATTTACGTTTAACATGGCTGTGGCAACATCTAAGTGGTAATTCATGAAAATACGTAAAGATAGATTAAATTGCTCCCAACGCCGACTGTGAAGATAAATGGAAGTGTCGCCACCTGTTGACGAACTTGTGTTATAAATCGATTTTTTTTTTACGATGGACTGACTACTCGATTTAGTAGCGATTTTTGGTGGGAACGCCACAGACCACTGAAGACGTAAACCGATGAAAAAACACTGAAATCATAATCTTTTTAGTCGGCAGACTTAGTACACAACTCGTGTAATAATGTAATATTTTTGCTTTTTTGATCCGTTTGCTTTGCAGCAACAAACCATATATAATTCCGCTCTGTATAAGTGTATTAACTCGTAGTAATTAAAGTAATTTAGACTTGTACAGAATGCCTGACCACCATGATTCTGCCCCTTGACTGTGTAATTAACGTCAGTAATGTGCGGCAGGGAGACACCTAGTGGACAGACGGATGAATTGCAGGCTGTGTTTTAACATGGGCTTGTACGGGTAGTATGAACAGGAATACTCCACAGAAGGTACTGGGATCCTCTGGATTTTGTAAGACATTCTATCGCTTACCGCAGAATTGTGCTGTGTGGAGTTTCCCCAGTGTCCTTGGCATTTGAAGTAAAATCCCAAAATGTTTTCACCCACGATGCCATCTTGGCCTTGGGAATCACTAACCAAAATCCTAGGCCTCCTTATACACTCCTAGCGGCTGGTAAGACGGGCACACAGCCTCACCTGTGCGGTTTTCACAGGATGCCAGGCAGATCCTTTCTATGTCCTGGAGGGCCCCTTGGCCACACCCCCAGCCTAAGGTCCAACAGGCCACTCCCCCTAGCCGGCTCTGGGTCCCGCTGCAGTGTCACCATAGCAACCAGGATCAGTGTCAGAGTGGATGCAGCAGCTCCGTACTCAGATGACAGTCTCAAGCTGGCTCTCCTGCTTCTGGGGCTTCTGGGCATGATGAGAGAACTGGAAAGAGGCGGGTGCTTGACGTACAGCATCGTCGTGGCAACAAAGGCTCGTCTACTGTAAAATACGCCATAGACTCGTGCAATAAGAAGATATCAGCAATATCAGACAAGTAACCTGGTGTCGGTATCTGACCTGAGTCAAACTGGTGATTATCTTCATTGGGAAAATAGGTACAGGCAATACAAAAACCAAGGTAATGAATGTATAAAATGCGTCTTTCAACTCAGCACTGTAGCCTGTCTCGCATGCAGTTGTTAAAAAAAAAGAAGTTATTTTTATCTCCTCCTACGGTATGCAAAGTCAGGCTATCAGTGTATGTAAATGTGGGACGTAACGGTGGTACGCCTAGAACTTACCATCCGTTCCCCCTCCCCCGTGACAAGTTCTTAGCCACAGGTACACGGAGAACATAATACTGGTATTCAGTGGTATTCAGTGCTACATAGCCCATGACACATTTTTAAATCATGATTAAATCTGGGCTGGCAATCAATTTTCACAGAGACTAAAAAAACAGTGATTAGCACCACTAATCAGCACGGCCAGCCACCAGAATATTAACGCCAGGGACCATATAGCAGAATGTCCATATATCTTTTTTTTCCATGCTTTTGCAGTTTTCTTTCTGCTAAAAAAAAAATCTAAGTGCCCCGCTTGGTGTTGTGTGTGGGAGGGTGTTTGGGCAACTCGAGATTATCTCAATATTTTAAAATTAAAATAGCCTATCACATTTTTTTAGACATACCCCAACACGGATATTTCTTAAGCACTATGTAGAACATCATGACGTTTGTTCTCAGATTCTGGAAACTTCTTTACTCAGTTCAAAGCATCTCTCTCAAAAAACATTAGGTACAATTTTATCCAGTAAAATCTGAAGACTGATGCAGATTACGCTTGGAGTACAGTGGCAACATCATACATTTACATAACACAGGAACAGCATCGGTATGTCCCAACAGGGCAGGGTGTCATGTGACACGGCACACTTCCCGCTCTGTCCTCCGTCACATGACACCTCAGGTCAGCTTCTTGCGCTTGTGCATTCGCTTGACTTGATCGTATTTCACCAGAGGGAGCTCCAGGGTGGCCAGCCGGTGTTCCTCCTCCAGCCCAGCCATGTCACCCACCCCAGGGTAGCGCTTGCTCAGCCTCAGCCCCATAGACTTGGCCACCTCCACCATCCTGTCAGATCAAGGACAGCCAGCTCAGAGCCAATGAGAGCACAGGGACCCACTCACCAGTAAGAGTATCTAGATGTACACTGGTATCACACTACATTTACGGCATTTGGCAGACGCCCTTAGCCCGAGTGACTTACATAAGTGCATAGAAGTCAAAGTGAATACATTCTGATACTGGTTCAGCAGAACCCAGCTAAGATTATAACTCTAAAAATCTCTATTGGCAAGTAATACAATTTTTAAATAAGAGCATAATCCTAGAATTGCTAATGCAAGTACTTTTGAAAGAGGCAGGTTTTAAGTCACCCGATGACTCAGCCGTTCAGCCATCTAGGGGGGAGTTCATTCTACCACTTAGTTGGCAAAACAACCAAGTAACTGCAATACCGTAACTGCACATTACGGGAACCCCCCCCCCCCCCAGCACAGTCTTAAAGAAAAGGGTGGCTGAACAAGGCTCTAAAAAGCTCATCCGGATTCGGTCAGTCCAGTTGCTGTGTGAAGTAGAAAATAAGTGAATATGTTTTGTGGAATATCAACTCATCCAAGGAACGTCATTAGGGGTGTTTCTAAGATTTTTTTTAACATGGGGTGCATTACAGGGGGGTGTATTTCACAGAGGGAGCAGCTTTATCATTCACCAATGATCTGCTTCGAATCGGCGAGTGATGGCGGAGGCAGGACCTGGTGGGCCAATCAGCCACCGGCCCCTGTACACACCTTCCATCCTCACCCTCCTACACCTCACACCACCCCTCTGTAGGCCACCAGACACCAGCTGCCACACCCTGATGCGGGAAATGATGGCAGCTGATCACATGGAGGCCGGAAAGTCAACACAAACACCAGGCCCACATTACTTGGCGTCTGACAGGCCCAGGTCGCGCTGCAGCAGCGTCAGTTCGGCCGTCCACTGGCCCACGTGGAGCAGCAGAGCCAGGCAGTGGGCAGCCAGTTTCACCCGCATGGATGTCGGCACCATGCTCTGCAGCCTGTCGGGCAGAAAGGCGCGTCCTCACAAGCCTGCTCTCAGAGATGCGGCAAACACAGCAGCGACAGACCCCTGCGCCGAGAGGCAGAGCCGCGCAAGTCTGAGGATGCACTCACCGGCCACTATTAAACACCTCGATGGTGAAAGTCTTCATTATTTTATTGTGGACCACACGGGGGCAGCCTTCCCCGAAAGCTGTGGGGGTACAGAATCGCAGATTACAAAAAAGAATTAAGATATGATTCGAGTGACACTGAGCGTGACTTTAACAGGTGTCAGAGTGTAGCCGACCGAATCTCACCCCTACGGTTGATGTTCTTCTTCTGGTGGGACAGTGTGATGAGCTGGTTGAGGTACCAGGCACAGCGAGCTTGGCGTTCCCTCGCCTCTGCGTCCTTGGGGAGGGTCTGCAGCAGCAGGAGCACCGTCTTGGGGCTAAGAACACGACAGAAGCCATCACTGGCCTGCAAAGTGGTCACGGGACTAACGCCACACACCATGACGGATGGCTCCAGCCAGCGCACCTCCCCTCCTGCTCCATATTCTGCAGCCCCTCCGCAGATAGTTCCACCAGCTTAGAGCCGGGTTCCTCCAGGGCGCTGTACTCCACTGGGGACAGGACTGGCACACGGATAAGGAGGGCTGACTGACTAAGCGGCAAGAGGAATGCATGACACGCAACCTTTGTCCTTAACTGTGTCCGTGTGACTCGGCGAGAACTAAAAGCCGATTAACTATGAGCAGCTGAAGTTGGTAAACAGAAAAAAAAAACTAATATAAACAGGCTTTGCGGGGTATGATGATCTTATCGGTAATTGATATCGCACAAGCAACCCAGCGTTAGTAACTGATAGTGACCAAACGTTGATTATCGCCTTTGTCAAGGAAGTAGGTACAGGTGACACACAAATCAAGATAACAGAAGGATTTATGATTCGGGTTTCAGTTCAGTCTCCTAGCTAACATTCCTAATAAACAGGGTAAAAAAATGTTGGTATGTAAAAGCAGTCTATCGAGGTATGTAAACATCAGTCATGAGGATGATACATTCCTAGACCCCACCC
This sequence comes from Pollimyrus isidori, assembly GCA_019775955.2. NCBI lineage: Eukaryota > Metazoa > Chordata > Actinopteri > Osteoglossiformes > Mormyridae > Pollimyrus > Pollimyrus isidori. Next base: position 1,976,306 of record JABFDZ020000054.1, read on the forward strand.
CCCCACCCCCTTTACTTCCTTCATTCCCACCTTCTATGGTGGTGGTTCGTGTTTAAACCAACAGCTGTAAATGGGTTCAGGAGGCTTACGACATATTTCTGATCGCCAGCTGTTTTAGCAGATTACCTGTATGCAGTTTTTTTTCTCATGCTTTGACATTTTTCTTTCGGCCATAAAAAAAAATTCAGCCCTCTGCTTATTGCCATGTGTGTGTGTGCACTTTTGTGCGTGCCTGTGTGTAGGCGTGTGTGTGTGTGTATGGGTGATGCTGGACAACTCAGTATTTTTTCATCCCAATATTTTTAAAGTTGTTTTCTTTAGATATCACCCACACCCAATAATAAGGGAAAAGTGGGGGGGGCAGACACACACATGAAGAGCCCAAAGTACGTAGGAAGGATACGCTCATCAAAGGGATAAACGTCTTCAGGCCGGGAAGCGTCGGCGCAACAGGGTGGAAGGTGGTTCATGATGTCATTCTGCGCCTGTGATTGGGCCACGTCCTGCTCCAGCGCTGGGGGAGCACAAAACCACAGTGTACTGGTGCCATGGAACGATAAGGCACTTGGGCACATTCCTTGATATGGCACTTCAGGTTATACAAGCGGCAATGGGAGTCACATGCAATGAACAGCGACGCATAGTTAAGGTACGGAAAGCAAAAATCCGGGCCAAGAATTTGTTTCAACCAACCAGTTCAGTACTCCGTCAGTGAGACTCTCTATACTCACCTGGTTGGTTGAAACAGAATCTTGGTCTGGATTTTTGCTTTCCGCACCTGAACCACCCACTTCTGGGAATGAGAGGCAGGCTGAGAGTGTGTGTGCATCCCGGCTACCTTTCACGCCCCTCTGCTCAATGATGCCGTCAGCCGCTTTGGCCACAGCGTGATGTAGAGCCTCGCTGCCCACTAGATTCAACCTCCTGGAGTTCAGGGCCCGTTTCTGCTTGTTGGTACCGAAGGCCTCAATCAGAGAGTCCACCTTCAAGGACAAGCGAGATGTAAGGGCCAATGGGTGAAAGGGACGCCAGCCAATCAGCAAACAAAATACAGGCAAACGAAATGATGAGTGACAGGTACCTTCTCCCGGTAAGACGTGGCTGTGCTTTTTGAAGTCGTTTCCTCAGGGATAGATTCCCCTGTAACAAAAAGGAAACCGATCATGACACTTACAGTAAATGTGAAATCGAAACTGTCATGTGGTCCGGCTTAAATACCTGGGATAATAGGGTACATATTGAAGAGCTGAGCACCATGCACTTCCATGCGCTTGGTGTTCTTGTCAAGGACGCCTACATAATATCTGCGGATATAACAACCAGCGTATTTTACACATGGAATTTGCTAAGCTAGCAATATTACACCTTTTTCCACTTTAAAAAGCTTTAAACACCTTACTATCAGACGCTCAAAAATTATCGCGATATCATGGAATGACAGAACACTTTTGTTTAAAGCGTTAAAAAGTTTAAGAACGTACTTGCAAAGGGTGTTACATTTCATCGACTCGGGTCCAAAGTTACTCGCAACGTAAGAAAGCCTGTCCGTCTCAGCCACCTGCAGATAGGTAACAAAATTATCCACGGCCAACAGAAAAGCAACGTTTACCATAGATGGACATAAATGTACCTGTACTCGTACAAATGGCAAATACATGTTTATTATTAGATTACAAATGACAAAACTGGCCCGGCTTACAAATCACGTCAACCTACAACAATGCGTCTGCTCTTTTTCCTGGGGGCATTTACGTCGATATTCCTGTATAGGCTGAAATCCACATGGTCTATGTTTTTCAAATTGCCGTTGGAAAACTGAACTAGGATAAAAAACAAATGGGTCAAAATTAAACACCATGTATAATATTAAGCAACAATATGACAAAAGATGCAAACGCTTGCCGAAGACGATGCAGAAATACCCACGTGGGCACCCGAATAAGATTCTACATATGTTAATTGCGAAAGACGGTTCAAACATACAACTGTGAAACACGGTTTCCAGTCTACAGATTTCAATAATTTGTAATACAAACAGTAATTACCAACTACGGCACTGTTACAGCCCGACTGTTTCCCCTCCTGGTTGCAGCACTTCCAAACACAGGACGCGGCCATAGCGCTGCCGTAACACTGTCAACATCCGGGCCGCAAACTGATCTGACCATGGATCTGACGTCAGCCGTGAATGCAGCCAATCGCGACAAGACAAAAGAGTACATGGCAGCCTTATATGTTTGACAGCGCCACATCGAGGATATATATGTTACTGCACGATTTCATTACCAGATGAATCCATAATCGGAATGACAAGGTTTCGTTGTCTGGACATTATTGTATGATTACATTATTAAAACTTATTACTGTTTTCATTTAGAAGTTTTAATACTCACAGCGACCCTCAAAGAAATCACGTGGGAAGATAGATGATTAGTACACGCTATATTTAAAGCGAATCATATAGTTAAACGTTTTATATTTTATTTGCATATGGGTATAGCTCGGTTCATTCAAGTACTCGACTACTCGCCAGTACTCTAACTTGTAGCCCCCCACCCCAAAGGCTGCGCATCGCCACACACAGACAAAATTCAGCTCCGCATCCTTCAGAGAACCATAACACAATTTGCATGCTCCACGGCATCACTCGTTTGCCTTTTCCTAAATGGTGCATCTATGCTGAAATAATCGAGTAGTTCGATGAAATGGAAAATGCAGTAATTTCACATTCCCAGTTTCTGTTATCAGTGTGTACGGAGAGCCTTAGTGGAAACTGCAGTAATGTTTACAATTACTTTAAACTTGTGTGTTTTGCATGAGTTTACATGTTGCAATTTAAGTGACAAATATTAGAAGAAAAATGACATCAGACCGACACACACACACACAAACTAAAGATACATAGATGAAAAAAAGAATTATTGACATGGAGAGATTAACTAAATGAGTCATGTCTCATATATGAAATAATATAAAAATGTAAGTATAATTAATAAAATTGCCCAAAACATCTTAAACTGGAGGTAAACACCAACTAGCCCTCATTTGATACACAAATAAGATACTTAAAACCCTATCCGGAGCGTCAGTGCGTCCGTCACCGGGAAAGGGAGTCCCCCGCACGCAGAGAGCGCCTTGGCTGCCAGTCAGCCCTCTTTCCACCCCCTGCCAGTGTCTCCGCCTCGTTCGGCAGAGGATCCGCACCGGGACCTTGCTCTACTTTCTACCCCCCCGCCTGCGTCTCCACCTTGCTCGGCTCAGAGGTCTTTCATACGGCTGCGCGGAATCGGGGCTGGAAGCCGCGCAGACACGGCGCTGAGACCGGCTCTCGGGGGCGGGAGGGGGCTGTACTGAGAAGCGGCCGCGGCTGTAACCCCATACTGTCGCCCAGGGCCCTCGGCCAGGCGAGTCCGGAGAGGAGGAGGAGGAGGGGGGGCTCTGTGCTTGATATGTGCCCCGCCGTGCTGTGGATTTCGCGGGGATAAGGTAGCTGCCGCCATTTACCGTGCGCCTGATGATCATGGTCGTGGGGGTGACTATCGCACAAGCGGCGGGGGTGGGACGAGAATGCGATGCCGGGACCGTGCATCCGGACGGCCTAGCGGACACCTCGTCTCCCCGTACCGACAAGATGTCGGCGGGTCGCAGTGCCATAGCGCTCCGCCGGGGTTGCGGGGTTTGCGAGCTCGGGCGGGGGGACGTTGTGCCTGGCGGAGAGAAACCGCTGAAAACCGGAGGACGGCGCGACGTCTGAGGGGAGGGGGGCGATTTAGGGAAGCAAGTTACGGTCAGGGAGCAGAAACAATGGGGCGGGCAAAGCGCCGGCACCCTGTCGGGGGGAACCCGAGGACATGGACGCTCTGTTACGGGTTTTATTATGGCGAAAGTTTGCGGCTATGGGATTCGCTGCCACGTTTTAAAGGAAAAGCTGTCGGGCGTGTGGGAGAGGAATGAGCCGGAGCTGCGGGGGGCAGCGAGAGGCGGGTTTTACCTCGCATGAACCCGGCGCGGAGCGCTGCGGCTGTTCCGCCTTATAATGCTTTTTATTCCATCAGAAAGGGGGGACGGATAACCGCAGACCTAACCAGAAAACACGGACTAAAGATACATAGATGGGAAAAGAGAACTGTTGATATGGAGAGATGAACTTGAGGAGTTATGTATTTAGCTAGAAACTCCCACTATACCGTTTCTACTAAACTGTGTAGGGGAGATTTTGCACGTGTAGGTTGTGTGTCGTGTTTTGCAGAACAAAATTGCACATAATGGGTTAAAGCCTGCTTGTCCCTCAGGGGAATGTCCCATGACACCTTTGTTCACGGATCTCTCTCCACCCCCTCACCTGCAGGGCATGGATTTCCCAGGCCACTTCGACCAGATCTTCCAGCAGCTGAACTACCAGCGGCTGCACGGCCAGCTATGCGACTGTGTCATCGTGGTGGGCAGCCGGCACTTCAAGGCTCACCGCTCGGTGCTGGCTGCCTGCAGCACGCACTTCCGTGCCCTGTTCACAGTGGCAGAGGGCGAGGGCAGCATGAACATGATCCAGCTGGACAGTGAGGTGGTGACGGCTGAGGCCTTCGCCGCCCTGGTGGACATGATGTATACCTCCACCCTCATGCTGGGCGAGAGCAACGTCATGGATGTTCTGCTGGCTGCCTCGCATCTGCACCTTAACGCTGTGGTCAAGGCTTGCAAGCACTACCTGACCACGCGCACACTGCCCCTATCGCCCCCCGGAGAGGCCACCCTGCACCCGCAGGAACCGCACCTGGACGGTGGAGGTCCCAGACCCCAGCGCTCCTTCCTGCTGCAGCAGCTGGGCGTCAGTTTGGTGAGCTCTGCTTTGAGTGGGGCGGACGACGGTGCTCCTGGTGGCGGGGCGGTAGAACAGCGTGCCTCATTCCCCATCCGACGCTTCCATAAACGGAAGCCCACGCTTTCCTCGCTGGCTGCTGACGAGCGTCCACGGTACCGGGTCCGGGCCTCCGCTACCCTGGAGGGGGCGCCCCACACCCGGGGAGGCTCAGGCGACCTGGGTGAGGGGGACTTCTTCTCTCCAGATTCAAAACCGGATGCAGGCATCGCCAATGACGACAGAGAAAGCAGTGGACTCCCGGAACCGCAGGTGGCGCAGGATGACGCCCAGCTGCCGAGCCAGTCGGACGGTGACTGTGGACAGGACCCACTCGGGAAGGTGGAGTATGCGGGAGTGCCGTCGCAGGAGGCTGGGATCCTTGTCAAGGTCAAGGAGGGGGCGGAGGATGAGGAGGAGGCACCGCAGCAGATGCAGGTGGTGGTGAAGAGCGAGCCCCTGAGCTCGCCGGAGCCTGCTGACGAGACCAGCGACGTGGCCTCGCAGGCCGAGTGCAGCGACCAGGTGGAACCCGGTGCCGAGAAGGTGGAGCTTAGCCCCGGGGGGAGCGACCGCAGCTTCTCGGACCCGCAGTCGAGCACGGACCGCGTGCCAGAGGTGCACCTGCTGGAGGGGGCTGCAGACGGGGGAATCGGCGGCGGCGGTGACCAAGAGACGAGAATGTCTCGAGATGGCCTGGATGGCAAGCAGGGCTTTGGGATGCCATTTGGGGGCACCAAGGGCTACGGCTCGATGCCCTGCCGGCGGGGGCTGCTGCCTGATGACAGTCTGCCTAACACAACCACGGCAGAGTGTGGGCCTGACATGGAGGCTGGCGGCTACCTGCGGAGCCCAGAGTCCCTCAGCGCCTCATCTTCCCTCCTGTACCCAGGCATGCGCCACCCCCACCAGCACCTCCTCTCCAGTGACACGCACTCCTTTGGGGACATGCAGGCGGATTCCTTCTTCCTGCGACCTACGCAGGACGGGCTGGCCTACCAGCCAAGCCGTGCGTCCGACTCGTTCCCTCTAGACTACCAGCGCTCCAGCTTAGGCCTGCACTCTCTGCCCCACTCACCCAGGGGAGGAGGTGCTGGCGGTGGCCCGGGCTTCCCCTCCTACCGCCGCATCGCACCCAAGATACCCCCAGAAGGCAGCTCCGGGCTAGCTCGCAAAGATGGAACTTCTTCCTCATCCTGCGGAAGCTTCCAGGCCGGGCCTGGATATGGCGGCCCGGAGTCCCAGCGAGGCGCCGGCGTGGCCGCACCCCCTTTGCTGACAAGGGCTTCGGCCGACGTCCTCTCTAAGTGTAAGAAGGCGTTGTCGGAGCACAACGTGCTGGTGGTGGAGGGTGCCCGCAAATATGCCTGCAAGATCTGCTGCAAGACCTTCCTGACACTGACTGACTGCAAGAAGCACATCCGCGTACACACGGGCGAGAAGCCCTACGCCTGCCTCAAGTGCGGCAAGCGCTTCAGCCAGTCCAGTCACCTGTACAAGCACTCCAAGACCACCTGCCTCCGCTGGCAGAACAGTGGGCTGTCTGGGGGCCTGCTTTGAGCATGCTGGGAGTGGGACCAGGGATAGGGATGGGGCGTGGGCGAGGCATGATGTGCCTATGGGTGGAACTAGGAGAGCCACACCTTTTTTTTTTTTTTAAATTAAGGAAGCTTATGAAAAAGTCCAGTTATTTCAGTGGTTGCTGTTTCATGACTAATTTCTACACCCCCACGCCACATCACTCTGATCTGTTTCGGGTGGAGGAGCCACTCGTGGACACTGACGTGTGCCCGGGGTATGTCCCTGTCGGGAATGTGAGTCAGCTGCATAAAGTCATTAATGCAGAACAGCCTTTTATCTGCGTCCTTGCAGAAGGTGACCTGCATGGTTGCTAAGGAACAGGCCGGTGAGTATGCGAGGTTGGCTCCCTGTCTCCCCGCCCTTTGGTTTGGTTCTGAAGGCTAAACTGTTTGTTTTTGCTGGTCTTCACAGGAAAGGGTGCGGGGGAACGTTTGTGTGTTTTGCCCCCATTTCTCAATCACTGCGGCTATTATAATGGTGACTTTAAGTGGTATTTTCAGATTATACTCACTGATTTCGTTCTGTTTTTGGGCAGGGCCCCAAGGCTTATGCGAGTGTGTATAATACACCACACTCTTCAAAGCAGCACACTGCTTAGCAGTGAAACTTTGGCTTCATTGGGCAAAAAATATAGGAAGATTTTTCCAGAGGGGATGTTCTCTTGTTTTCCGAGACGGTTTCTTGAGGTTCTCGGTGAGGTTGTAGGAGTGACACAAAACGCAGAAGCTGTTCAAAATGTAAATATGGCACATATCTGCAGAAGGCATGGTTGGCGTGTGGACTTTGTTTCACGTGAGCTTTGCAGATCTATGTTCAGCCACATCAGCTATTTCAGCTGATGTTTTCCTTCAACCAAAACGTCCCATTCTGTTGGGAAAAGTCTTCTTCGTAAGTAACGTTTTTGTGTGTGCGGCTTGCACTGTAGGTTGATGTACATGATCGGAAAAGTGAAAACCCTACACTGCCTACACAGTGAAATACTCCCTGTCTTTTAACTCCTGTCAGTGTTGTTCCCATGTAGCTTACTCTGAGCACTACACTCCCACTGTAGGTGTGCCAGTGACCCTCTGTTCCGTTACTGGTGGCAACTGTACTCATCATGGTGTCTAAGATTGAAAGTTGCGTGGTGTGTCGTCTTTGCTTGTGTTTTCAGGTCTGCACCAGCAGCCAATAAACATGTATCCAGCATGGGTCCTGGAGATCCCCATACAACAGCATTCCTTACATCACCTAATGTCCTCCCCTGAGGAACCTTCATGTGCTCATAGTCATCCTAAACAAGTGCCTGTCCTATCAGGAGCTACCAGGTCAATGTTCTCCTTTGTAACAGGTGATGTACGTGTAGGTGATCATCTGCAGGACCTTAACTGGGCACGTCCTCTTGTTGAAAGAGAGAATTACAGCAAAAGCAAAAACTCAACCAATCATTATGTCATCCGACAGAACACAGTAATTATTTAAGGTCACCAGAGAAGGTGTGAATGCGTTGGCCAACTGTGACGAATTTGGGCATAGCTGTGTCGTGACTTCCTTTCAGATCAACAGGACATGTTTGTTTTACTTTGTTATTCTAAAACCTCTGTTGCGTTGGTGAAACTGAGTCTAAGTTGTTGACCCCCCCCCCCCCATGGGTAAATATCCTCAATTTCCTTTTGTTTTAAAAATGGAATCGACCACCGTGTCTTTCTTAGGTCCACACAGCTGGAGCCTACTTCCTGACTTAAGAGTTTCCTCTGAGCCTTGGTCTGACCTAAGACCATCCATCCAAATGTAACGTTGGCTTGAGCCCTTGTCTAGGAAGAACACTGGAAACAACCTGCGTCACCGACGTGTTCCTGTGTATCACCAACATATTCCTGTAACTAGCAGAGTTCTAGTTTACAGAAAGACCAAAACACACTTTGCATTCTCAGTTTCCACTAATAACACTGGAACTGAAGCTGACTTATATTGCTGTCAAAAATTTGCTGTTGTACAACAATGCATCTGAAATATTTTCTTTACTAATTTATTAGAGTTTGATCATAGTTATATTAGCCCTAACTGCTTACATGAAAGTGCACTGTTTGACTTACCTGCAATTGTGTATATACATCAATTAAAGACTTTCCATTTGTACGTTTTACCATTCAGAGTGGAGGGACAGGTCTCTGCCTTAAAGCTCCGGTTTGAAAAACTAGGGCTTCATTATGCCAAAACTGACAAACTGACGTGTCCTGTCACTTACTGTTGTGACTTTTAGAAGACAACCTGCTTTGTAGAGAAGTAACAAGAACTGTATTTTATTTCATTTGTTGTACAAGAATAAAGATGGAAATGTCTGTGTGTGTGTGTGGTCTCTGTGAGTTGTCTTAGAGGCCCTGGAGTCACTGATGTACTGCAAAAGCAGTATGGGATGTACATGGATACTGTTCATTAATTGTTTTAGCCATGGTTTTAAATGATGCCCATCTATGTGATCGTTTTGCTGGAACAGTTCAGGTTAACTGCCTTGCTCAGGCGTGCTGCTTAAGACCTCCCATGACACGTAAGACCGCAGTTTTGGTTTGGCGCCCTCCGCCCGCTGGCACAAGCAACTACATTTGTTTTTGTCACGTGGTAAGGTCTAGCTTTCTAACCGGAACTTTTGTAGCGATGAGGCCTGCTTTGGCTACGATACACCACAAATTTAACGTTCGTCGGCAAAGCATAAAATTACTTTGTATCCTTTGTTTGTGCTGTAAACCTTGCTTGGGCGACAGGGTGCGACTGTGCATGTCCCATGAGATGTAGAGATATCCTCAGAACCTGTTTGCTTCATTGAAAGGAAATAATTAAAAATATTCCAAATAATTAAAACGTGCATATAAAACGTGTGTGTGAATTACGGGAAACTGGTTAATTCGGTTTATGTGGTCCGTCGATTGCGTAATCTCGCGAGAACGTTGCTCAGCTCGTTCATAAATAGCGCCGTCAGGTGCGCGTGGTTTGTTTGCAGCTAGCGGATTAGTGATCCGGTAAATCTGGGAACTCCGTTTTGGGTGCGGGGTCTGATAACTTTGTTAGCGCGACAAAGGAAGGTTGTCGAGGTATCAGGCCGCATCAATTAAAAAAAGGCTAATATCAAGTTTTAAAAGTTTGTGATGGTATTTAAAAGTTTTGAATTAGTCGTTTAACACTGTTCGCACTCTGCCCAATGACAGCTGTTTAATTTTGTAACAATGCTTTAGTCCCTTCTGTAATGTTTAAATAGTCAAGAAGTATGTAAGGACTGTATGTTTGTAGCATCACTTGTCTTTCAAATGATTTAAGCTTCTGTTTTTTTTCGTAACCATTAACCGCAGCACGGAAACCGTACCGCTGTAAGAATTATCCATTTCTTTAGGTGACCATGGCGACGCTGGACGCTGAACAGGTTAGTTGGTAACTTCATTTGTAAAAGTATTAAAGCTAAATATTGCTGGCTGCTGGTAATGTATAGCCATTGGCTTTATGCCTCTTGTGAAATCCTGGCTCAAAATCGATGAAATGATGGGGACCTATGGGTAATGCTGTCATTTGTGGACTGAGCGTTTTTCGTTACGAACATAAGAAATTTACAAACGAGAAGAGGATATTAGGCCTATAAAGCTAATTTGGGGAGAACTTGACTAATAGCTCAGAGTTCTTAAAGGAACCCAGGGTTTTAGTTTGCACTACATTAAGAGGGAGACCATTCCATACTCTACATGCTGTGTAAAGAAGTGCTTATTCAAATCCAGAAAATGTTGTTCTGTTAATTTTCTCCTATGGCCATGAGTTCTAGTATTTAAACTAATATTGAAGTAGCCATTTGGCTGAACAACATCCAGACCTGTTACAATCTTGTATACCTGGATCATGTTCCCCCGTAGTCTCCTTTGCTGGAGGCTAAACAGATTCAGCTCCGTTAACCTCTCAAGACTTTCCTGTAAGACCAGGAATCATTCTTGTAGCCCTATGTTATGGTTCTGTTTCTTCACAGAATGCAGTGAAAAGGTTGTTGCACCTCCCCCTGGTGACCTCCACCTGCTACTTCGTGTCCCTCGTGTACTGCAACATGAAGGAAAGTCACCCTTGCGTCAAGCCGTTCTGTGAGGCGGCGGAGACTGGAGTGAAGACTATCGCCTCCGTGGCAGTTACCGGCGCCACGCCCATAATTGTCAAGTTTCAACCTCAAAGTAAGAACGGTGGTCTTCAGATGCTGTCTGCATAATTTCTAGAGCGCGGTGCTCGGAAGCATGCTGGAAATAAATGCATGTACTACTTTGTTTTGCAGTTTCTGGTGCAAACCAGCTGATGTGTGAATACCTGGATAAGACTGAGGAGGCCTTCCCGATCCTCCAGCAGCACTTGGCCCAGGTTTGAGCTGCTGTCCTTGGCTACACGACGCCTTTGAATTTGTCTTCCCAGGTGTCCTTATGGCAAAAGGAATATTCAAAACCAGAGTAGTGCGGCGGTCATGAGACCAGCCTCCCTTAATTCTTTTTGTTTGATTCTCCGGCTTCTGCGAAGGACCATATAGTATACACTGTCCCCAGGTGGTGTCCAGGCCTGACGGTGTCCTGACCACAGCCAAAAATGCGAGGGCAGTGATTGTCCACATGGCTAAGGACACTGTGATGGCAGTCAAGGACAAGGCTGGTGTGATGTTGCGGGAGGCTATGGTAATGACCAAGTCGGCACTGGATGGCGGCTTCGGCGCTGCGCTGGGCAGCCGTGCCACCCAGCTCCTGAACGCCGCCATGAAGACAGCCCAGTGCCCCACTATGGTAGAGGATTCTGGTGAGGACAGGATGCCTTTCAGTTTCGGAGCTGCTATATAGTAGGAATTAAGCCTAACGTGCACATTTGCTATGGTATTTAGCCCCAGTTACCCCGGAGGGCATACCAAGACAATGGAAGCCGAAGTGGAATGGCTATTGGTTTGCAAAAGTTTTGCTTGGTGTCCAACTTTGACCGAAACCAGAATTAATAGCAAGCTTGAGTAAGCCTGTCTTTCCTTGTAGTAAAGGATGCTGCTTTCCACAGGGACTTTGTTCCCACTTATGTTCCTGATTCTAATTACAGTAAGGTAGATGCAGAATTTCTAAAGTAAATCTTTCACTGAGTTCAAGAGGTCTGAATTTGCGTTTGATTTTTATTTTTTTTTTAACCTCCAGTGGAACTTTTTGACTCTGCCAGCAAAAAGCCTGCCCATGTCTGTCTGCCCTCGACCTCCACCAAGGTGTGCCACAGGGCTGATCGTACCACTGATGGGGAGCAGAACGTTAAGGTCAGGAGTTCCCAAAAATCGACTCTGTAGCTCTGAGTTTTGGTTTCATCCGGCGTTTCTCATGAGCAGATGGAATTGCAGACTGTGGTCACCTCCGGTGGGCTCACCAACCAGCTGCAAACCTTGTGTCTGACCGTTGTCTCCAGTCTACAAGGCTTCCAGCAGAATGTTCAGATGCAGGTTCTGGCTGTGGCTGTGTCTGCCTCTGAGGTCTGCAACAGTTTATGGAAGGCCTATGTCCGTGGAGAATTCTCTGACCAGACCGAACAACCCCAAAGGGCCATTGGACAAGGTGCTTCAGTGCTGGGCTTTCATCTGTATGATGGACAGACAAGAAGGTTGAAATGATCTAGCTGGAAATTTGGCAATTGCACTGTGAAATGCACCCTTAATGTAGACTTCAGGTGGAGTGTGCAATCTTGTGGGTCCTCACTTCCAAGCTTGGTTTTCTTCAATGGTTGAAATGCAAAAAGAACTTTGGCAAGGGTATTTCATGCATTTAGAATAATTATTGGAATTTTGTACTCTAAATAAACAAAGCAATTTAACACTTTCAGATTTAACACATTCATTTTGTGTTGGAAATTGTTTGTATAATCATGCAGTGTATCTTGATTTACTTTCACATTTACAAATTGAAGGGGTCTGGACTGGTTTTAAACTTGCCGGAAGTTTTAAATCCAGGCTAACACTTTGGCTCCACCTGGTGGAGCCATGTAGGCCTGCAGCAACCATGGAGCGAGTGAGTTTTTCGACTTCCAGTGTTTCTGGGTGCCTGCTTCAAATTTTGAAATTAACTGGGCCTACAGTGCCTTGCAAAAGTATTCACCCCCCCTTGGTATTCTCTTGCTCCCTTGCAGCCTGGAATGTAAAAGGAAATTTGGGGGATTTGTATTTCACTTGCACACCAATTACCACTTTGCAGATGCAGTTTTCTTGCGCATTCAGGTTGTCATTTTACATGACTCTTCACCCCCCTCCCAGAGTTAAAATTTCGTACAGCCACATCTTGCAGCAAGTACAGTGACCAGTCCCTTTGGGTACATCCCCACAAGCTTGGCACATTTAGACACTAGTATTTTTTTGCCTATTCATAGCAAAACTGCTCCAGCTCCAAGCTGGATGGGTGCCGCTTGTGTACAGCATTCAAGTCATACCAGAGATTCTGGACTGAGGTTTGGGCTTTGACTGGACCGTTCCAAGAAACTGGTTTCTCTTTAAACCACTCTGCTTCAGCAGTGTTTAGGGTTATTGTGCTGCTGGAAGGTGATCCTCCATTCCAGTCTCGAATCTCAAACTCAAATGGGTTTCCCTCTAGAATTACTCTATTTTGTGCCATCCATCTTTCAATTCTGACTAGAATCCCAGTCCCTGTGGATGGGGGAAAATATGGGGGTATGACGCCGCCCCCACCGTGCTTTTTGTATCCATTTAAACTCCAAGTTATAAGGGAACAAGCTGGATGGAATGCCAAAGAGGATGAATACTTCTGCAAGGCACTGCACCTGGCACTTTCTGAAATGTGAGAATTATGCTCTGATTAATGAAACGCATTTTCTAACAGGAAACAGAAGTCCGCTTTACCCATAGGCTTACTTGTACAAACATCTTATAATTACAAAGATGTGAAATTATAACAATCATGCACTGAAAAGTGTTTTTAAAATTATGTTGGGGAGAGGGACAGCTCTGTGGGTTGGGACGTAGAAGGTTGTCTGATCAAGTCCCTGGGTCGGCAGAGTGATCCCACCACTGTGCATTTGAGCAAAACCCTAACCCCAAAGTGCTCCAGGGACTGCTTGTCCTTGCATTCTCCTCCTGCATGGGATGCTTTTCCTGCCGTCCCGATGGAGGTGCTACATATATGCTAAGCCCTCATTGACCACTTAACACTAGAATCCCTGAAAAAATCAAGGTCTCCGGACAAGGAGCCCCCCCTCACTCCCCACACAAGCTGCCGGCAGCCCCATCAGTGCCGATCAACACTTAAATTGTTTTGCAAATGAAGCGAGTTTCACGGTTTCAACCTCGAGTCAG
>JABFDZ020000054.1:2000632-2016312 GCA_019775955.2 Pollimyrus isidori
AAAGCAGCTAACACACAACGTGCACCTCGAATTGTGCCAATAGAAAAAGCTTATAACTGCGCAGAAATGGCCGAAGGCACTTCTTCGGTGATGGGAGCGGAAGCGGGGGGGCACTTGTGTATGTAGTTTATTTAACCCTCTGTGTCGTAAAAGTAACAACATATTTTATTCATAATTTTCGGTTTTATGCACTTAAAAATATTGAACGCAAAAATCGAAAATCGCATCGCAATCACAATATTTCTCAGAAAAACCGCAATTAGGTTTTTTCTCAAAATCGTGCAGCCCTAGTTGGACCAATGTCTAACTGATAAGGTTTGCTTACTGAAGCTAGTCTTGGGTAAGGGGACCACCAAATCCATTGAAAAGACTTGAATTTCACTTCTTGCTGCGTGCTGATTTATCAGCTTCCTATAGTCACTAATGTCAGTGTTAAATGGCTGATTGAGTCTTTCAATGAAGGAAGTAAACCAGTAAAAGCACAAAGGGAATTGATCTGTTTAGCCAAGAACAAGAGCCTTCCATTTTGAAAGTAGTTTGTAAAACCCGAAGGTAGCTCAGCGTCCTCCCCGACATGGATTAGCTCATCGCCCTAATATTGGAATAAAACCCAACCTGCACTAGGGCCTTAGGGAAAAGAACTTCATACAGACAGATTCCAGAGAAGCATGGATTGATTGAGACTCTGTTTTCGTTCCGCATGTTTTGTTGCGCAGAGGAGGAGGAAGGTGAAGCTAAAGGGTTTGTGAAGGAGGAAAAAGGCCGGCTTGAATCACTGGGGGTCCGATCACTGACTGTGGAATCTTTCACGCTTCCTGCTCCTGTGTGTTAGACCATCGTTCAGGTACAATAAGCAATGCAGCCCGAGGTCCTAAGTGTGGTGAAACATGGTTAGCATCTGAGCCCTCATGGTCTCTTGTGATCATTAGAGACTTAGGGCAGAGACCTTCTTTGCTGCACCTACCCAGATTTCAAACTGCGCTGTTCTGACCAGCAATAATGCAAAGTAGTTTTCCATGCACCTGGAAAATTGAGCACAATACCAGAGCAAAATGTCAGCTTTGTTGTGTTTTTTCCAACGTTTTCAGTATTTGGATCACTTCGTCTGGAAATTCGCACTGTAAGCCAGATGGGGGAATCCAGAACGGCCATATTTGCATATTTATATTTTCCAGTGATGAATACAAATATTAATTGAAAGGAAGTCACACACAACCATCATATGCATCTTTAAAAATAGTCAAAGGAAGAATCATTTTGTATTCGTGGTTTCTGCCAAAGTCACAAATGGTCATAGGATCATTATATGACCATGGCTTGGGTAGATGTTGCCACGATGCATGAACTTTGGGGCATGCAAGGACAAAGGCCCATTTCAGATGGTCCTGGACAGGACAGCAGACTGTCACCTGGAGAAGGTCCCTGACTTATCAGACACGGGGCTCTTCCATGACAGCCAGTAGGGCTGTGTATCGCTAGGCCTTGGGCAAGACGAACCGTGTCATAATACAATCAACTGGTTTGCAGGACATAAAAAAGCAAAGACCTGTATGTATTGCCAACTGTTCAAATTTATAACAACAGAAGACAAATGTTCTTTGTCTTTTATAAATTCAGAAATGTCGGTCATCAGTTTACAGTTGCATAGGCGCATGACTGCTGCCCTTATGTTTAAAATTCTTTAGTTTCTGTCTCAAGTTCAGTATGGCAAGTTTTACAAACAAAATGGGACTCATCTTTTATAGGAAACCCAAAATATTTCCATACTTTGGACGTGTACTTGGCAGGGACATTTTGGAAAATGGTTTACAAACGAGAGCTGTGTGTCATGAAGGTATTATCACCTGTATTCAGTTGATCAAGTACTGTTGGCCACGTCCGGAAATAATAATGTTATTAGTCTTCACTTTTAGTTTATGAGATGTAGCAATTAAATAATGACGCGTTCCATATCATTACATTTGTTTGAAAGATGAAACGAGGCTGGTAAAAAAATTCTATTTGTTTTTATGAAAGTATAAACAGCAGGCATACAAAGTATAAGCCAGCACGTCGTGACTCATGTCTTTGACTCGCCTTTTGCCTCGTACTGGAGGCTCAATTTCAAGTGAGGTTATGCAGGCGGCTGAGCCACCAGGAAACATCTGACCTCAGGCCCGCTCCCACTTGACGTGGCCAGTCAACGTGCAGGGCTTTCATCTGCAGCAAGTCCAAACCACCATGCATTCGGCTTCCCTTCCCTTTCAGTTCTGCGGGGAAAAAAACGGGATAGATCTGAAACCGGGTCTCTGTGTGGGACGATCTGTGAGGTATAATTCTTATTCTGATGCCCCCCTCTCCTGAAGCAGACCCTATTATTACACAGGATACGCTAAAGGCTTTTCTTACCAAACTGATCAAAGGGTGAGCCAATCTATGCGACAGCCCAGCGTGGTGCCTAAGAGTCTGGGAAACATGTTGGCTTGCTGGATGCTACATTTTAGAAATGGTACCTGTATGTTGGATTTAGATTTATCGTCAATGAAAGCTGTGTATGTGTACTGGCCAGCCCGGGAGCACAAGATGGCTGCCTGACAGCCTCCTTTGCCCCAGTCATATATTCATGCCGCTGTATATACTGTACACTGTAGATGACCCTGTCCTTTCGCTTCCACTTGAAAGGTTGCTGACTTCAGACTTTAAATGTGTCCATTTGTGATGTTTACTGTGTGTGTGTGTGTGAGATAATTACAGACTGTGGTCCCACTATCCAAGCAGAATGACTTGCCCAGCACGCTACCACACAAAGAACCTGTGTTTTGCGCTGAGTGCATCTTTTTTAATACTACGGTGAGTCCGGGATAGTGGCTTTTTGTAAACTGCTATTATGCCGTCCCCAGTAATCCATGTTCGGAGATTTCACGTGAATATGCATAGACCGCGGGCCAGTCAATGGCAAACCGTGTCAGAGCAGCTGAGAAGGCCTGAGGGCAGTCAGGTTTTATGGCGCAGAAGAGCCTGTCAGACTGTTAAGCGCTCGCGGATGGAGCAGCCTGTGTCCGCCAGAGCTCGGCCTTATCGGATTTATGTCAAACGGAGGCTGAGAAACGGCCTTATTTATGAGGTTTCACCGCTGCTTTTGTCATTAGGGCAGAAAGGCCCAACATCAGTGTTTGTGCTGATAATCCTCTGCCGTCTGCTTCCTACATTCCCATGCTTAGAGTGATGACAGTCATCCCTTTTCATTGATGCCCAGTGCTGAACCGAAAGCTTTTTGAGGGGGGCTTGAGTGCTTTACTTCTCCTGTAATCACTTATGCTACTATCATCATTCAGTTCAGATCTTTCAGATCAGTTTAAGCTTTTATCTGTTCTCTTGTGTCCATTGCTCTAAATGAGGAATGCTAGAAGAATTTTAATCAAGTTCCGTCTCTGTAAGGGCAGCCTAGATGAGTGCCGTCTTGTGAAGCTGACTGAATCTTGAGTGGCATGTCTAACCGAGCCATTGATCTACTTTTCAAAGTTTGGCCTTTCCCTCAAGGCTCTGCGGCAGGATCTCCCAATGGTCACTGATACCTGGTTACCTACTACCTGTGTCCTTCATCCTACAGTACATGCAGCCATGATCGAGGACAAAGGTCACCGAGTTACGGACTACTTCGTGGTGGCCGGCCTGACGGAGAAGTCCACCCCGCTTGAGCAGGATCTGTCGGAGACCAAGTCCAGCGGGTCCAAGGCACCCATCACCGACCTGGCCGTTATCAACCGGTCGGCAGGCGAGACGGTACCAGAGGGCTTCACCTGTGTGGAGATCACTCCAGGTGGACAGCCGGCTAACCTCAACCATGGGAGTTTGAAAAGCCCGGAGCTATTTCTGTGCTACAAGAGAGGACGAGAAAGAGCCCCGCTTATCGACATTGGGTGAGAATTGATGGTGGAGGGGGGTACATTATCATTAGGAGGAACTCGTGTCTTTTGTCCTACATGCTAAAGCTCTAGGGAAGTTGCTGCTTTGACAAAGCAACCCTTCCCCTATTGTTGTCTAAGAGGCATATCCTTATTCCTGTATAGTAGAACTTAATGACTAACTCTCACTTAATGACTAACTCTATGTGGAATCTGAATATGTTTTGAGTATTTTGTGTCAAAGCTGGCAGAAGGAGCAGTGATTTACTAGGCAAATCTGCCAGCAGGGAGGTCTGCAATTCCAGAACATCCCAAGAAAACAGCACCTGACTCTGGGGACAGTGTCTGGCTTTCCATTAAACTGACAACCATGCAACTTAATTCTGAGTTTACGTTTACATGCCTCCACTGGTCTTAAGAGTGCTGAGGTCCGGAAAGTTCTGCTGCAGCTTCTGGTTCCCCCCCCCTTCCCTGGGCTGGTAGTGGGAGAACTGTTTACCACAAGCAGAATCGTTGTTGGCACATCAAGAATGAAAAACCGCATCAGAGATTATTCATTGTGCTGCTGTCATCCTTATGGTGGAAAGCCAGTTCTCCGGGGCCAGCTTTCCATCTCCATCTGTGGGCCTCTTTACCAAGAGCGTGAGTGAGGTTTGGGGGCCAGTAGGACATACCACTCACTCACCATATCATGGGGGTCGGTCAGGACCAGTCTTATTGGTCTGTCATGGTACAGTCCTCCAGCGACCTCAGCAACCTTCTCTTTTTTCATGTTTGAGTATCTTCAGTGATGGACCCCCGTCAGAATCTTTTCCTCCCTGTTCTTTTTTTTTTCTTTTTTTTTTAATTTTGATTAGCCAAATTGACAAGACTGCCAGCCTCCCCGTTGAGAGGTTTAACTGAAGTGTGAAGTTTCCCAAAAATAGATCTTCATTATTCTTCTCAGAGCGTATGTATGCAGGCGCGTGTGTGTGCCTTTAAATCTGATCCCGCTGCTTGTTACTTGTATGAAGTTTCCATTCCCTTTAAGCCCTCCCTGAGGTCATTTTGACAGATACGAACAAAAATGAAAGCACCACAATGGCACGCAAAGGATAGGAAATAGCATTCATACTCAAAGGCGGGAGTGACTCAGAAAGTAGAGACTCCAGCAATTGGAATAGGAAGCCAGCCCTCCCTGTGGGACAACCAAGTCCAGCTCCACATGTGAGAAATCTGCTGTGTTTCAGCTCCACCTACGTTGTAGCTGTGATCTGCTGTCGCCTTGTGTGTGTTTCATGGTCTCCTGAGGGCAACAAACATGCTCGCATCTTTCAGCTGTTTTTAAACTGGCGTTCTGTCCATCTGGAGAAGTAACAGCTGGGAAGCCGGTCCTATGCTGCGTTCTTTGTTTTGTTCTTTGGGGGCCCTCAAGGGAGAGACCTGCTCTTGTGCCATGCTGTGGTCCTGTGCCGTCTCGTGTTTCAGACGCGCAAAACTGCGTGCCTTCTGTTGAATTCGCCTCTTGACTCTACCGAAGTCATTGCATCACAAATCAGTAGAGAGTCAAGCTTCGTCAAATAGCCTTGCATTGACTTGCAGGTAAAGGTTTGTGCATTTGTGTGTTAATATGCAGCTAAACTCAAAGGCGGTTCTCCAGTGTTGGGTGGCCTATGTAGAAAATGTGGTTCGTGTGCTGGATTCTAAAGGGTCCCATTAAGACTACCCCATCACTGAGGCTGTCTGTCACACAGTTTTGCTGTCCCTGCCGTAGTGGGTACTTACTGTTCCCTGGTGGCACTGATCTTTCAGCGCGCTCTACGAGGGTAAGGAGAGGCTGATCCAGGACTGTGAGGTCATTCAGGCCACGCCCTATGGCCGCTGCGCCAACGTGAACAACAGCTCGGCCACCTCGCAGCGCATCTTCCTGACCTTCCGCCGAGCCTCGACAGTCCGGCCGCAAAACACTCTAGCTGTCACTGACGTGTGCATCATCATTGGCAGTAAAGGCGAGACGCCACCACACACCTTCTGCAAGGTGGCCAAGAACCTCAACGCCGGCATGGTGAGCCGGCATGGTGTGGGGGTGTCTGACCTGTGATGTTTTTGATTGGATAATTTGTCAAGGCTTGAGGTGCCGGACAGAGAGTGCTGATTGGACTCTGTATAGTGCCTTAATTTTGCTTCTCCTTCAACACCTAGTGGGGTTCCAGTGTGTTCCTCTGCTACAAGAAGTCTGTCTCGACGTTCAACTCGATACCTTTTACAGCAGGTAGGTTCTGCCTGTTTCCCATGTCTTGTATGTCCTGGTTGTAAGATTTGGAATGTTGAGGGGGGGGGTGGAATTTCTCAAACGAAAGCCTCACAGAGACTTGGGCTGTGTTTGATCTCCTGCTGATGACTTTTCTCCCTCAGATCTTGCAGGATGATTTGATATGTGTACAAAGCGCAGTACCTTGTGGTACGGCAAGACTCGAAACTGGGTGATATTTAGGATGTTTCAGTCTAGCTAACAGAAAGCCGTTGATGTAAATCCATTTTCTTTTAATGAACTGGCTTTTATGCTGAGATGCATCCATAAATATGAGAGTCACATTTTCATTCATTAGTCCATAGGACTGACTTTAAAATATCTGTTAAAAGTCAAATGGGACACAAGATCACAGAGAGTCTCATTAAGACTGGTACATTCACAGTAACGGCTTCCTTGCTAGAGGCAACATGGTTCAAACCAAGCTAAGTTTTTATTTTTTTCTTACTGCTATATTTAGTTTGCCTGGGGAAATTGTCTCTCTTGGAGCAGTGTGTGTTGTTGTTTGACATAGTGTTGAATTTATTTCTGTAATGAGGAAGGTATAGAGGTTTCATCTTCTATCATGTGTAAAGCACAAATGTCTTTTTGGGTGATCTGGGACGGACTATTCTGTATACTTAACATCTCAGTAATTCTGGGATAGTTGTCTGGTCCGCCTGACTTGGACTCAGTTGAGGTCACGTGTGGTTCTGCGCCTTGTGGCTTAATGGCTTCTCTCTGTCTAAATTGTCAACAGAAGTCTGTTTGTTTCCATTTGTTATTGTCGGTTTTGCAGTTTTCACCAATCTGCTCTGCATCAGGGCTGAGTTGTTATGTAAAGCCCATGAAGACAAACCTCTGAGGTCTGGCCAGAGTTTTGTTGGTTGACACAGTGCCAACAGACAGTGCGTTATCGTGATTAGTTTAGTTTCCTGTCAGAGTGTTTTGATTGGTGTCCCCTGGAGCCGACCATGGCTGTGAGCTCTCGGAATGTTCAAGAGCCGCTGTGCGGAGTGTTGCCGTACGTTGAATGTCAATTAAAGGTCATCTGCCAGACGCACTTCAGCATGTATGTCTCGTTCTTCATTCCAGGCCTGATCTTCAGGTACCCGGCTGAGGATTATGAGTCCTTCCCCCTGTCTGAGTCTGTGCCCCTATTCTGCCTGCCCATGGGAGCCAGGATTGAATGTTGGGAACCCAACACTCGCTATCCGTTGCCCATCTTCTCCACGTTTGTCTTAACGGTGTCCTCTGGGGAGAAGGTATGTGCTAAAAACCCAACATCTCAGACCCTTGAAACGATCAAGACTGAACTTTTCGGCTACCACAGATAGTAGTAATAAGGTTAGTCTTAATGCCATGCAAAGTAGTTTTGGACTTATTCCCATAACATTATGTCTTAAATGGATTTGAATAGGATAAGTTAGCTTTAGCTTGCCCCTGGTGCTTGGGTAAGCTGCACTGGATGCTGCTATAGCTAAGTATTACAGGAGCAGACTGTCTGAGTGCCTGTTTGCCCTGCAGATGTATGGAGCTGCCATCCAGTTCTATGAGCAGTACCCGCAAGACCTGCTAAGCGAGAAGCAGAAAGTCCAGCTGGGCCTGCTCTCCGTGGTGGACAAGCGACCCATCCCCGACCGTCTGGTCAACACCAACAAGTGCATCTGCCTGCTGTCCCGGTGGCCCTTCTTTGAGTCCTTCCGCAAGTTCCTCATGTTCCTCTACAAGCTGTCCGTCTCAGGGCCACACCCACTGCCCATTGAAAAGTGAGGCCCCGCCCACCCGCGACTCGCTCGGATCCGCTGCCTGACGTTTAAAGACGTTCAAATTCCTTTGAATCTGCTTGGCAGAAGTCGTGTCTGAGAACATGAATTCTGAGTAGGTTATAATTTGCATGTAGACCTCTCCAGGGTGCCTTTAATACCCCTCAGTCTGTTGATACATTCGCCTCAGTTCAGCATCGTGGGTCTTTTCTTGATGACATCTTGATTATTCTACCCTCAGGTGGTGCTGTGAGCCCCTGATTGGGTGCTGCCTTCTGATTGTCTATTATGTGGCTTTTTGGTTTTTTTTTTGTGATCATTTATTAATTGGCTGCCCCCCCACTTTCAAACAGGCACATCTCCCACTTTATGCACAATGTGTCCTTTCCATCCCCCCAGAGGCCCCGGATCCTGGTCCAGGTGAGATCCTGTGCGTGCATGTGGGTCGCAATGTGCTCACGGTGATGGTCCACCTGCAAAATGCACATTACTGGAAAAAACGATCCATGCTAATTGTGCGCGGAATGCCTTTTATAGTGGAGACGTGATCCGCACACCTGTATTTAATAAGAGTCTCCTGCGTCAGCATGTCTGTGGAATGTATTCCCAAGTACTGCTGAGCTCTGGAGGACGGGAGTGGCAGCCCGGCCTGTGCTCCCGTGCAGAACTACCTGTGCTCTGCCGCCTTTTTGAAGAGAGTGATGAGCGGTGTGTGTTGTGCTTGTCGTTCTAGCTCTCCGCTCACGACAACCTGATCCTCTCCCAGCCTGTGTGCACGCCTTTACCTCTGAGGTAGGTCTGTTTTGTTGCTGGTTACTTGCCCGCGCTTCTTGATGCAGGACTCCTGCCACCTGCCTTTCAGGACGATCATCTAGTGGCCTGTTATTTAAAATCACGTAAACGGTCATTAGTGTCCTCTTTCATTTCCAGATCACACATCCTATCCCCTTCAAATGACCGTACGCTATGTCCTCTGGGGGTATTTACAGTTTTGGAAGCAACCTGGATCTAATTAGAGCCTAACAGTAATCTTTTTACTCTCTATGCTGGACCGAGAGGAATCTGTTGATCTCATTTCCCTCCTTTATAATTCGCCTGTGTGTTATTGCAGCTTTTGTGTCATGCTTCTACCCAGTGGTGCAGTCCTTCCCTTTGGTGGCATGTTAAGCAGCCACTCTTCCCATCCCCCCCCAGGCTTAACCTCAGTGACTCAGAAAGCCTCCCCGAGCGCTGGTCACCATGTAAGCAGCCTCCAGTAGCTACCCGGAGGAGAAACAGTTTTGCCAGGCTCTTATTAGCCGGCTCCATTAGCAGAGAGAGACTGTCTTCAGGGCTGTCTCCCTGTCACGGCTGGCTTGCTCAGCGTTGGCTTCCCGACCAGCGCGCAGAGGTCCAGAGTAACAGGCAGATCCCATGACAGCAGTGGTTTGTGGTCTTTGAAAACCACCTCGCATCCCCTGCATGGGTTGCAATCGTAATTCTGCTTCTTCTCGTTCTTTGCGGATTCCTGCGTGACGTGGCGCAGGCTGCACGGGGGCTTTCCGACAGAGCCACGTGCCATGGTGGGGGATGGGGGGGGGCATCACAGTTAAAGATTTATGCCTGAGAAACACTCCACCAATAGGCAAGGGGGTTAATGGCTGATTGAACCAGCATAATGGAAGCAGATGTGTTTACTCAAAATGGCTTGGGGGGGGGGGGTGGGGGTG
Source organism: Pollimyrus isidori (assembly GCA_019775955.2). Classification (NCBI taxonomy): domain Eukaryota; kingdom Metazoa; phylum Chordata; class Actinopteri; order Osteoglossiformes; family Mormyridae; genus Pollimyrus; species Pollimyrus isidori. The sequence goes on from JABFDZ020000054.1 coordinate 2,010,261, forward strand.
TTGAGATTCGATACTGCTGGGTACCTCGGTAAGCAGCTGTTAGGCAGCATGTTCAGAGATGCCTTTACAGGCCCCCCCCTTGGGACGGGTGTTGGCTACTGTCTCGTTTGTAAATTGTAAATTTACCTGCAGGGCTTCTGCCTGGAGTGAATCAAGTGTCCTGCCTCGAAGCTACAGGGCTTTTTCAGCGCATAGTCAGTGAGTTGGTCAGACAGTAAGTGGTGGGTTAGGCAGCCTTTGTCTAATCCGGTAACAGAAATCTCAGCAGACTGGGAAAAAACAGGCAGGGTAGCCCTGTGGCAGCCCATGTCTGGAAATTTCCAGAAGAAACCCCTTTTGTTTTGAAAGCGATACTCTGGATGTCATGGGGACCTCAGCAAAGATCCTGTAGGGGATGAAGGTCGTTTTAAAATCTGTAGATACTCTTATGAAATAAACACATTTATCTTTGCTGGCTAAAGCGTCTGAACTTTGCCAGGTACCCTGCAGCAATTAGGAGGGAGACAGGAATGTGGTCCTATATCGAAGATGTCAGTCTGCAGAAGCTACCATTTTTTCCGGTGTTTTTTTAAATATGGTTACCCCATAATGTGGTGTATGTTGTGGTGTGGTGTGTATGGTATGTGGTGTATGTTGTGGTGTATAATAAATCACTGTTTCTTGCCTGTGGCAGATGTTTTAGTCCTACTTCTGTCCTTCCCCTTACATTTGGATCCCTGTCAACATATATCACATTTCATCTCAGAATGTCGTATAACCCCATCCATCCCCTTTTTTGAGGGCTAATATGTAGTTCGCTTTTTTAAAAAAAAAAAAAAAGTGTAGGTCCTTTGAATTAGTTTGTAATGATGAAGCGGTCTGATGTCTGGGATTAGGGCTCTCTCCTATGCCAGCTCGAGCCCAACTCTGCTCCCTTCCGTCCATCCACTGCAGCGGAGCCGACTTCAGCACCCTGCTGTCGAACCTCGGGGCGGAGCACTGTGTGACCTTGCTGCACTTCGTCCTGGTGGAGAGCAAGATCCTCCTGCACTCGCTGCGGCCGGACGTGCTGACTGGCGTGGCTGAGGCAGTGGTGGCGGTGAGTCTGCGTTCGCAGGCCCTCTCTCTCAACCCTGGAAGATCGTCCCAGAAGCTTCCTTCCAGTCCTGGCCGTGTTTCGCTTCACACTGAATTCGCAAATCAGAGAATGAGTTATGATTAAACGTCTCCGGGAAGGATTGTTTTGGCTCCGGCGAGTCGTAGTCATGCCCGGGGCTTACAATAACGTAACCCTGTCAGACTGTTTTATGCTGAACAGCTTATACTGAGCTGACTATGGGAGCAAACGTCAGCTGCGAGGTGATATTTAGGCCTTGCCTTGTGACACTGCAGTGACGGCGTTTTGTTTTGTGCGCCACTGCCTTGCAGATGATCTTCCCCTTGCAATGGCAGTGCCCCTACATCCCCTTATGCCCTCTGTCCCTGGCGGGGGTACTCAACGCCCCCTGCCCCTTCATTGTTGGCGTGGACTCCCGCTACTTCGATCTGTATGAGCCCCCTCCCGACGTGGTCTGCGTGGACTTGGACACCAACACCATCTACCTGTAAGTCGCTGCTCCCTCCCCATCTACACCCTACCCACCGTACTTGGGTGTATATCCTCTGTCCCTCAGACTCACGCTGCATCCGCTCTGCAGGTCTGATGAGAAGAGGAACTGCAGCTGGAAGAACCTTCCAAAGAAGCCAAGCAAGAACCTCCTGAACTCCCTTGGCAGTCTGTACCACCAGCTCACCACAGGTGGGGCGGTCGGTCTTCAGTCACCCACTCATGGGTTTATGGGAGATAGGGGTCTCATTTACTGCTGGTTATTCATATTATTCTCCTGAGGCCTCTGTAGAACCAGCGATTTCATTCACCCATCCAGCAGAGGGTCAGTAGAGTTGTGTTATGAGTCCTGGTCGTTCAGAACTGTGAGCTTCTGTCTATGTTTTTGTCTTCTGTCTGTGTCTATGTGTATGTCTTCTGTCTATGGGCTGCATAGTCCTCAGGACATCCTCGGAGGGACAAACGTTGGACATGGCCCCCATGGAGGCGGACTTTACCTGGCACAGGAGGAAGACTGGCCTGGAGATGGAGGTGCAGGAGGCCTTCCTGCGTTTCATGGCCTCCATCCTGAAGGGCTACCGCTCCTACCGCAAGCCCATCACCCAGGCGCCCTCGGAGAAGGCTACCGCCTTGGACTCGCTGTACGACCTGCAAGGTGCTGCAACGCTGCTTTTTAAATGTCTGCAAATGTGTCCTATGTGCGCTTCTTGTGTTTAACTTTTGGGGGGGGGCTGCAGTTTTCAGTCTCATGAGGGCGTTGGCCTTTCCACTAAGGGGGAAAGTAATTCTGCTGATCAGGGGCATGGCAGGTCCGCACTCGTTCAGACCTGCACGGTCCAGCAATAACAAATGGGTGAGCAGTCACAATGCCGGCCTTCAACACAGGATGTGCATTGGGCCAGCGGGCACTTGATCCGGAGTGCAGGAGGAACTCAGGGACACAATGGAAAGGAGAGCAGCACGACCCCTTTTTAAAACACGTTAGCCGCCTTTCCCAGATCTCTGCTGTCGATAACGACTTTGTAGACCTTGGCATCATTGAGTTCTCCTCTAAAAATATGCCTCAGGGTTTCCAGCAGAACATGGGAGTGATCTGATCGAAAGACACGGTCTCAGTATGTCCCCGTCGATTTCTCGCACCAGGGTTCCTGAAGAGTCGAGACCGTGCCCAACAGAAGTTCTACACCCAGCTGACCAAAACGCAGATCTTCATTCGCTTCATTGAGGAATGCACCTTCGTCAGTGACAAAGACACTGGCCTGGCTTTCTTTGATGACTGCATTGACAAAGTGAGCTGGTTATTAGGTGTAACGATTTTGCATGCCTTTTGTTGCTTTAAAAACGTCATTCCTGACTTGAGTTGCAAATGGGTGGAAAATTTCTGGAAACTTTCCAGAATGGAAATATTCCAACTTGGAAACTTTCCATGGGAATTACAAGCAGTATTTAATTAATGGGAAAATTTCCTGAATTTTGCAACTCTATTTCTGACTGTCTACTCATAATAATTAAATATACTAATGCAGATTCATTGTTGAACATGGTACGACGCCACTTGTCATCTGTCCATGCCTCCCGCTTACGGCACCGCGGTGCCAGTTCCTTGTAAATCGGATCAGTTACATACCCATCGCTGCTCTGCACGTGTCCCAAATGGCATCCAAATTGGACCATTACTTCTGGGTGCTTAACTTTTTTTTGTTTTTTAGTTGACTTTGTATTAATCTTTTTTGCGAACTTAGTCCTAGAGACTAACGTTAGCACAAAGATGATCAACAGCCATAAAAATTTAGTGATATCCCTGTATATTTTTCTATGTTTCAGCTCTTTCCCAGTGATAAAGTGACGGATAAAGGAGCCAAGGTAATATCAGCATCCCTTGCTTCATTGGTTCTGCGTTGATCACATGTTCCAGCTCTTGAGCACTTGTTGGGGTGGATTATGAAAGCGTGGTGGAGTGCCATCGCGTGACGCCCAGCTGTGTGGTGGTCTTCTGCGGTTGGCTTCATATCCGTATGTCACCGTGACTGGAGTTGTGTGTGTGTCTGTGTGCAGATGGAAGGGGAGCCTCTTGAGGACACCAGGCTGATAGAGATGGATGAGTCTCAGAACAGTGACCTCACGGTGTTCGTGATGCCCCCCGAACCGCCGACCGAGGAGGGCGAGGGGCCAGTGGCCCGCTACAGGTCAGTGTTTAGTGGGGGCGGGGGTGTCAGTAAAAACATAGGCACATGGTGTGTAGAGATGTCAGAACCCCCATGCATATGTCTGATTGCTGTGGCTGCCCTTTCATCTCTGCCGGCATCGCTTTAGACGCTGTGTTGCGATCGTGCCGATGAGTCGAATTAAATGAACTCGGATGCCGAATGAGTCACTGCCAGCTACTTCTGCAGTGTGTCTGCCTAGGCATCCGGACACTCTAGCTAAAAGCGCAGTATGGACTGGAGAGCTAACAGCTTTCAATAGCTACCACTCTCTGCCTTGGCCTTTTCTTTTAAAGGCTCCGTTCCAGGGTATAGGGTGTGTTCCAGGGTGTGTTTCATGCTGTGAAGTCACGTTCGCCAGCTGACCTACACTTCCAGCCCTTGAGCCTTATCGCCTGAGTTTTCTGCCGGTTGTGTCTCCATATCAGATCTCGTATGATAATCTTGCCGCTACACAGTGTGTCAAAGGCTGTCATGTAGGACGGGAGCAGCTGGAATGTCAGGTTGTCTTCAGGCTGGCCAAGGCTTACAGTCCTTTGTTACTTAAATAGTTCTAAGTTATTTTTACAGCCTATTTTGCTGGTGGCCAGCTGTGTGGATGAACTGACTGGACAGGCTGCACTGCTGTGCTGACATTTACTTGGTTCTAGTGGGTGTGGTTACATGAACCAGTTTATCATCTGTGGGATCCTCTGTAAGTCTGATTCTTTTTAGATAACCTTAAACTGTCGAATTTGTTAGTGACACAAGCGGTAGCTCTTGCGCTGCGACATAGCAATGTACATTTGCAGATAGTTACCTAGCAACCAAACTGCCTAGAGTCTTAAGGACCGCAGTGGGCTGCAGACACTTCCAGTTTCTGGAAGCTTAGGAGTTTAGGAGGCTGGTAAACGGCTTAATATGTAGGATTATTAGTTGTGTTGGGTGTGTCAGCTTGGCGGTGATTGATAATGAGAATAGCTGCTGGCTTCCCACACCTGCTGTTCCTCCCCAGCTATGAAAACTTCCCTCGTCTGCGACTGGAGCTCTTTGACTGTCCCCAGGAGCTGCGGCCAGCACTGAGCCGCAGGACAGCTGGTGCTAGTGTGTCCAGCAGCCCCGCCTTGCTGTCCAAGAGGACCAAGCAGGTAGGACCATGTAGCCTGCCCCCCCCCCTCACAGCACTGGTGGTTCGCCCACCTCACCTCCAAGGTCATTATCCTTTAAGGCAGTGTTTCCCAACCCAGTTCTTGAGGAACCCTGGAGAGTCCATGTTTTTGCTCACTCCCAGCTCCCAGCCCATCAGGAACACCGAATACCTGGTACAGGTGAGCGGAGAGGAAGCAGAAACGTGAACTGTCCGGGATTCCCCGAGGACTGGGTTGGGAAAGCTGCTTTAAGGAGTGTCATCCTTCATTAAAGCTAGGATCTCGGGGACTAGGTGACATAGCTTTTATCAGGTGCGTTGGCCATGGCTGAACAAGATGAGCGGCTTCCTTGGCTGAGACATCAGGGAAACATCCCCTCTAAAGAACTTTCATCCTTGGAGCATGAGAAATAAACATGTGCCTCACCTTCAGTAGTGATTCAAATGCTAAAGCCCTTAGGTGATTTGGTTTGGTTTGGGTTGAAGGGCCAGGGGTGAACGACCAGAGGTTAAATTGGGACAGGACATGGTGGTGTTCCAGGCAGGCGGGCACGGAGCCCACCCCAGCTCACCATCCAGACCGAGTGTTTCTAGCCAGCCATTGTTCTGGAGCGAGGCTCGTAGAGGAAGGGACTTGGGGAAACATCCTCACAGGATATCGGATGCAGACGCGATGTGAATTTGTTGTGGGGGCTCGTCGGGATTGAGGCAGTGTGAATTGTACGCACGGCCCTGTGTTCTTGGGCCAGCTATACTGATGGCCTCTATGGGATAGCGGTGGTTTGTGTTTTTTTACAAAAGTGTTTGCGACAAGGGCTAATCCAAAATGCATTTAAAGTGAGCAGTGCGATTAGTCAGTCGGTGTGGAGGTGGTGTGCTGGCAAAGGTTAGCTAAATTACATCATCATTATTCTGCGTTGTTACTACTTTACATCTGAGTTATTCATTGTGTGGACGAGGAACAAACGGTAGTCAGAAATATTCTGTGGGGAATTTTTTTTTTCTAGACTTTATTCCCCCCCCCGCGTCCCCCCCCCCCAAAGGTGATCCCCGGGTGTGTTTTAAAGTGTTGGCTTAGTTACCGTATAAAGGGCCTTTGTGGTGTGCAGAAATACTTATATAATCCGGGTTAATAAG
>JABFDZ020000054.1:2016412-2027158 GCA_019775955.2 Pollimyrus isidori
CCACCCCCTCCCCCTCCCCCCGAGTCCCCCCGCCCCTAAGGTGATCCCCGTGTGTGTTTACAAGTGTTGCCTTCGTTACCGTATCATGGGCCTTTGTGGTGTGCAGATATCCTTCTATAAGCCTCGTTAATCCGCGCCCCGCTGGCGTCACCCCGTAAGCTTCAGCGCTCGTTCACATGTGACCGCAGGAGATCAAGCTGGCTTACAAGATGGCGAAGCGCTACTACTCTCATCCGCCCCTGTGGGCAAAGTGCCTCTTCAGCCACTGCTACAGCCTGTGGTTCATCTGCCTGCCGGCGGGGGTGCAGGCCTGCCGCTCCAAGCTGCACGCCATGCAGCAGGCCTACGACGTGCTGCTGAAGATGCAGAGCACGGAGGTGGAGGTCCTGGATGAGGCGAGTACCCCCGAGTCCCTGTCAGGCTCAGTGCCGGTGCTTTGGCTGTGAATCCTGAGCGCGTTCTGTACTAAAGGGGTGGAGTCTCTCGTCATCCATGTGCAGGTGTGCTACCGTGTGGTCATGCAGCTCTGCGGCATCTGGGCTCTGCCCGTCATGGCTGTGCGTGTGCTGATGGCCATAAAGAAGGCTGGGGTGGAGCCCAACGCAATCACCTATGGATACTACAACAAGGTACGCTGCTCTACTCGGGGTCGCCACCTGCTGGAGGGCTAGAGGTTTGTCAGGTTGAAGTGTTGAAGGGGACTGTTCCATCATAAACTGAATGCCACCCAGTACGTGTGTATAATGGCAGGCAGTCGACAGTGATGACCATCAGTCGCATTTTCTGCATTTCCATTCGCCTGCTTGCAAACTCTACGCCGCATTGCCTGTCAGATGGATGCCAAGTCCGCGGTTCTACGCCCGCGGCTGTCTTCGCTCTGGGGCTCCGTCGTTTTTGGGGCGTTCGGTTTGCTCCGGTATAGCTGCGTGGTTAAAGGTCCCGCCGTCTCTGTGCTTCTAGGCCGTCCTGGAGGGGCCCTGGCCCAGCCAGAACAGGAGTGGCCGCTTCAGGTGGGCCAAAGTGCGCAACGTGGTGCGGGCAGTGGCGCAGTTCAGACGGGCCATCGCCACCGGACGCGGCAAAGGTAACATGTGGCGCCCGTTTGGATGCCCTGGGCATTGCGGTCGGGAGCTTGAAAATTGTACAGTGTCAGCTGGCGCTTTCACAAGACTGCTCCCCGTGTGGAAACGGGAAGTGACATCACTGCGTTCTCCCCCAGGCTGTGCTGGGGCTGTGGCGGCGGGTGCAGACATGCACGACGTGGACCACATCAGCCACGGCAGTGCAGACAGCAGCTGCGACGTCAACGGGGAGGAGCACACGCTGTTTGCACGTAACCTGGTGGTGCCCGATGGCACCGACAACCACGGCAGCACGGGTGAGAGGCATCGGAGTGTGATGGACAAGATGCGGTGTTAAAGTCCTGCGATGGGGTGCTGCGCCCTCAGCTCTGGGGTCGCCTGGGACACACAACTTCCGCCTTGGCTTTATATTAATCAGCCTCACTGTGCTTTCACTACTTTCACTTAGTGTTACTGCTTCAGAACAGTCTCTCCTGCCCTTGGTCACCTTAGCTTTTCAAAGCTCTTACAGACAACTTTTGTGAACATGGTTTGTTTGATGGGGGGGAAGCGTAGCATTGCACCACATCTCCCTTTTCATCTAGAGCAGCGTTTCTCAATCCAGATCCTTGGGGACCGTCAGACGGTCCGTGTTTTTGCTCCTTCCCAGACAGTCCAAATTTTTGCCAAACCTGAACAAAGACGTGGAGTATCTGGGAGTCCCGGAGGATGGGGTTGGGTAAACACTGATTTATGGGGGGAGGGGGGCTGTCTGCCTCTGTAATCTCTGTACTGTGTAAGGCTTGGCTTGGCTTGGCATCCCACCTCTGTACTGAAGCAGGCGGACGAGTGTTTTTTTCACTCAGTCTTGATGCTGCTCTGTCGACACTGGTGTGGATCTTGGAAATCGGGCCGTGAACATCCGTAACGCTCAGTGTGGTGCCAGCTTCTTCAGCGTAGGATAGCCGGCGGAGAGACCTGTGACGGCTCCAGCTGGCTTGATGCTAGCTGCGCTGTTCTCTGTCCTCGCAGGTGGTCAGTCAGACCAGGGGTACGGGTCAAAGGACGAGCTGCACCAGGAAGTGTTGGATGTTCTCGGCCTCCCTACTCCGCTTTCCTGCTCTGAGCAGCCCAGCAAAATAAAAGCCCCACACACAGGTAATGGAACATGCTAGCATGATGAACCACAATCAAGGGATGGGAGGGTTACAAGCCGCAGATGAGGTGGTCTTGGCAGCAGAGGGCGCTGTGGAGTTGCTATACTGAGGCTGTGTTTGAATGCCTGGCTAATTGCCAGGTATTGATTACCCTGCAGGGGATCCCGTAGAGGGAACGGGGGATGGTGTAGTGAGCGATGCCAGCTCAGTAGGCGTGCCGTCACCAGGGCCAAGTATCGTCAGATTGTCCACCGGGAGTTTTGACGGCAGCCTGGCAAGAAGGTCCAGCGGTAAGAGATTCAAGTGCCATTTATTCTCACTGTGTTTTCAGGAAGGTACAGACTTCCTCTTAATATTCACCCTCAGCTTCAGCCGCCTTCTGCAGAGATGCCGATGAGTCACCGACCCGGCGAAACTTCCCCTCTCTGATATCTTACTTTGTCCACCAGGCGTCGATGGGGGGAAGCTGTTCACCTTCGGAAGCCCGAGCGAGGAAGTGGCTCTGCCTGATGTTGGCGGGGCCCTCGTGCTGGGGGGTGGGACCAGGGAGGCGAGCTCCCAGCTTCAGCGGCAGCGGGCCTTCTCGGAGCGAAGCTGTAGCTTCACCGTGGAGAGCCGTGCAGGCATGCTACTGAAGAAGGGCAGCCTGGAAAAGAGTGTGGACCAGATGGTGACGGAAATGGGCGCCGACGCCAAGATCCTGGCCGCCGCCCTCTCTGGGAATAAGACGCCGCCTGCTGAAAGTAGGGACCTTTCAGAGAGGGGCTTGAGGTACGGCCACAGCTGGCAGGTGGGTGAGGACGGCGTATTTCCAGAAGTCCAGGAGCAGGCCGAGTCAACTGCGCCGCTAGTAGATATACCTCAGGAGACCCCTGTGGCCAAGACTGATCCTGAGGTGGTGAGGAGGAAGGAAGTGAAACATGCGAACCCTTCCAAGAGGAACAGCTCTCACTCGCGAGTGGTGGAGAGGGAGGGTGTGGAGAAGGGCGCCGACCCACTATCTCTAATGGCCACAGAGGAGGAGGACAGCCTGTCGGTGCGGAGCGAGGAGCCAGTAGCCTCAGTGGCGTCACGTAGACTGGCAGATGAGATTGAGATGTACATGAACCTCAAGAGTCCCCTGGGAACCAAGTCCTCCAGTATGGAGTTCCACCAGGAGGTGGCCAAGCAGGTTCCGCCAGACACTACTGCGCAAAACAAAACTCTAGAGAGGAGGTCCAGTCTTCCTGCTGATCCTGTTAAGCAGCCCGGGTCGGACAGTGGGACTCAGAAGCGCAGCCCAGCTGTTCCCCGTTCAAAGACCTTCATGGCAAAGCCCAAGAACCAGACCCAACGCTCCTCTTCCCTGTCAGCACTGGTCCGCTCCTCCCCGCATGGATCGCTGGGCTCCGTGATCAACTCCATCTCCGCCATCAAGATGGACAGCTTGCTCTCTGCACACAAGTTAGACACATTCAAGTCCGGCATGAAGCAGGCCGTCAACGTGGCCAGCAGAGTGTGGGGGGCAGTATCCTCGGCTTACAACTACTCTGACGACGAGGTGAGCCCATCGGAGCTAGCAGATCTTGTGACGGTTGGGAAAGCTGGCCAGCGATATATGACAAGGGCTTCCACTCTCCTAGGATGATCATCCACAGGGCGAGAGCTGCTTCCCTGCCGGGCTGGACGAGAACCTGCTAGAGGAGAGTGGGCGGGCTGCTTCGGGCCCAAGGGAACTTGTGCCAGGCCTGACCTCCAGTGAGCTGACTCAGAGCAGGACCAGCCTGAGCAGTACCAGTAGCAGTGATACTACGAGAGTCTCACACCCAGCCCGTAAGCATGGAATACACGCATTTATACACTGGAGCTGGTCATCCATGGCCATGGATACCTGAGTGATTGGTGCACCCAATAATACTCTGCTTATCCAAGAGCACACAGACCGCAAGTGGCAGGTTACCATGTGACGTCCATAACCTGTGTGTTAATGTATGTAGATATTTAATTAGTGTTGCTTTAATTACACAGACATGACTCCAGGGAAACCAGTGAGGGGTTCGGAGTCCGAGAAGCTAGAGCAGGGCTCTTCTCATCATGCCAGCTCCTCTAGTATCTACCAGAACTGTGCCCTTGAGGTGAGACTGGTGCCCCCTACTCCTTGAAGGACTTGCACATATCTTCATAACTCCCTGATTCCCATTGGCTGCTATAAATCACTATTCTTATTACTATGTAAGGAATGAATGCACAAGATGGTGTTAGTGAAACTTTGTTATGTTAAAAGGTAGCAAATCTTGGGAGAATGTGTTGTTTTTTTTTTGGCAAAACATGCCTATTAGATGAGCATCTGTTTTTGAGATGAGGTCCAGTGAAGTCTTTCATTGGTAAATCGTGCTCCGTGATAGGTGTTGATGTCCAGCTGCTCAAAATGCCGTTCCTGCGAGGCTCTGGTCTACGATGAGGAGATCATGGCCGGATGGACAGCAGACGACTCCAACCTAAACACCACCTGTCCCTTCTGCAAGACCACCTTCCTGCCCTTCCTCTATGTAGAGTTCAGGGACCTACGGGGGACCTCCAGGTGAGCTTGACCAGCAGAAACAGGGCAGAACTTCACTCTAGTAGACATCCAGCCTAGATGCTAATCACCTTTTGACCTGGTTTATGGATGAGGGACCCCCCAAAAAGCCACGCAATGTGTTCATACTGATGTCTACTTGACCTATACTTCCCACCCTAGCTTTCTGCTGAAGCCTAGCACGTCAGGAGACAGCATCAACAGCAGCAACAATGTGCCCTCATCCTCCCTGTCCACGGAGCCCAGCAGAGACGCTACAGATCTCATCAGCTTTGATGAAGACCCAGGAGGGAAACCTACAGATGTCCATGAGAGGTAGGGAGATCACTGTTAGATCAGCTGGGAATGAAGGCAGTGTCAACCAGTTTATGGCACTAAAGGAGTAGCGTCTTGTCCTGCTTTTGAACAGAACCAGGTACCAGACTGTTGGTACTTCAGCAAAATACCAAAAGTAGGGTACTTCAAGCTGTTGGTTTTCCACTGGCGTAAAAGCTGGCATTGGCACTGAGTGACATCCCAAACTATTTTCTATTGAATTTGAAAAATGGTTGTAGTAGGACTGGACAACGTGCATTATTAATACCAACGCCGCATGTTATGCACATCCAATTCGTACATCACTAGTCCGCTAGATTAAGATCAGGTTTCTTCTTACCTTCGATTCTCCACAGACATCATAGCACAGTGAGTTTGTTTTGCTATTTTTTTTGTACTGTCTTAGGAAAATTAACTTGGCGTGTTTTGCAGTTTTAATGATCATTCCTCTTCAGGATTTTCTAGTTTGTTTAAAAATCTGCTCCTGTGCCGCATGCATTCCCCAAGACAATCATAAACACCTTTATCCTTGCTGTTTAAATCACTCCTAAACAGGTTTGTGAGAAATTTATGTTGAACTTTTTTACTTCATAAATACCCCAATATTTATTACAACAAGATTATACTGTGCCGTCATAGTTTATATAACAAAATACTTTGATTCTTGTCATGTCATCCTGATCTTGTATCTGTTATCCTAACTATATTGCAATTTAAGTTTGGGTGTTTTCAGTTGAACCTTGCATCCAGTATTATAACTTTTTTTATGTTATTGTTGTTTTCTGAGTTTGCAACTTTTTTCAAGAGAGTGGATGTTTTGTGTTTCATAGGTAGGCTATTTGGATAATCAATCGAGAAAGAAAATGTTTCCATTCCACCCCAGTACCCAGTACCAAAAACGTATATCAGTTGGTTTGCCGCTTTTAGGTTTTGGTACTTCACCGAACGTCAGTGGACAAGGGAAGGTGGTGAAGTGCTCTTGGAGGTTTTAATGTGGTGACTTATCCTTGAAAGATTTTGAATAGTAAGGCTCATGGTCTAGGTGCTAGGAGGTGTCACATGATCACATATTCCCCCAGTGGCTCGGGGTCCGAGGATATTCGTGTGGATCTCCCCGAGGGGAAAAGGAGCACCTCCCTAACCCGCAGCAACAGTGTGAGCGGACCCTTGCAGAGCCTGGAGCTGAACCAGCGACCGTCCCATGGGGTCTCCACCAACAGCCTGCCTAGCAGTTTGCAGGAGGCGTCGGTGAGCATTGGTTCTCCACTTACAGTCATGGTGGCCGGAATCTCTGTTGATATTACTAATGTTAAGAAGTGGAGCTATTTACATATTTGAAATGTTCAGACCAAATCTGTACTGAACCCACACTGAATTGCCTGAATTCATCTGTTTGTCCAGTTGCTGAGGCAGGAGCTTGAGGTAAACCAAGTATGTCTTTTGTTTCCCGGAAGAACAGTTAGTGGCCAACTAGATGATGCTCTGTTCAAGAAAAAAGGGCTCAAAGCATCCCCCACAGCAAACCAAGAGCACCATCTTGTGGGATCAAAAAATATTGCAAATGGTTCATGAAGCTTCATTTGGCCATAACTACAGAACAGCAGTGTAAATGTTTTCTGTGCTTCCCAGGATGCACTGGGGCAGAAAAGGCCCAACCCACTCCCTGTATCGGTGCCCTACCTCAGTCCGCTGGTGCTGCGCAAAGAGCTGGAGTCGCTGCTGGAGAATGAGGGGGACCAGGTCATCTACACACACAAATTCCTCAGCCAGCACCCCATCATCTTCTGGAACCTGGTGTGGTACTTTCGCCGGCTAGACCTACCCAGCAACCTGCCAGGCCTGATCATAACTTCGGAGCACTGCAACAACGGTGTGCAGGTCAGTGGTTCTGATGCACACCCTGGTGGTTGGGGAGGCTCATTGCACTTGAATGAGACCCCATTTTTTCAAATGCTTTCTCTTGTACTAACATTATTCATTCCCCCCCATATTCCTTTGACTGGTGTGTTCTCTATCTTTGTCTCCCTACAGCTGCCATTGACATCCCTGTCCCAGGACAGCAAGCAGGTGTATGTCCAGCTTCTGTGGGACAATATCAACCTGCACCAGGATCCCACCGAGCCGCTCTACCAGCTGTGGAGGATGCTCCGTAAGTCCCAGACACCTTGCCCGTCTCTGCATCCCAGCTGTCCGAGGCACCCGTTCCCCTGAACATCCTGATCCACAGAGTGGTCTTTCTCTCTACCCCATTCCTCACTCCGAGTTCAAAGTCTAGCAGCATCTAACTGTTTGCAGTCAAAAAGACAGTTTGCCAAATAGCAGGGAAAGTCACGCTCTCTGGCTAACACGCCGTTCTTTGAGCGCCATCTGCTGGCGATGGAGTGCCGTCTGTAGCCACGGTTTGGGCTTCTGTCTTTGGCAGTGAGGATGAAGGGTCAACTGAGCCCCACGGACTACCAGGAGACCAGGTCCCTGCTGAACAGCATCGTCAGGAGCATCCAGGGCAACAGTGTGTCTATACCCATCAACCTGCTCCTCCAGGAGGTGAAGAAGCACCCGAAGGTCAAGCGGCAGAGGTTAGCGTTCGGCTAGGTCATTTGTCACAAAAAAAAGCCGCTTCTGTACTTTGATGAAGAAAGATGTGATGTGAGTGATCTTTGTTGCCAAACAGGAGTATATACAGGGAGATCTTATTCCTGGCACTGGTGGCTCTCGGACCAGAGTATATCGACATCGGTGAGTGTTGCTTTTGTCTCTTTTTCTGCGCATCCATAGACAAGAAACACTTAAGACTGTTGTATCCTGATGCTCCATCCTCATCCGCCCACACAGAGGCCTTCGACCGTGAGTACAAACAGGCCTTCAACGAGCTCAGCCCAGAGCAGGTGAAGGCCCTTGCTCCAATGGACCAGCCTCCCGCCAACAGCGTGCAGTGGTGCCTCAAGTGTTTCGGCTCACTGGTTATCTGAGAGCGCCCCCTGCTGGACGCCAGTTAGGGCAGGCATGGCAGCGGCCCAACCCACACAGCATCACGGTGGCAGACTGGGAAAGAAAAATGGAAATCTGCCATGTCCCCCAAAGATGGTACTTCGTAAATTGTATCAGTTGGCTTTGGTTGCCCTGCCTCACTGACCTGCCTTAAGTTATTAAATCATCTGTATTTTTGTATAAATATATCGAGGCCTCACTCTTCGGCAATGATGCTGAGTTTCTATATTTCAGATGCTTAATGTATATTGTTATGCACAGCATTAACTCTGTATTTTCTCCTAAAATGGGCTATTCTCTCCAGTCCTACTTATGGTTAAACAAGGTCTGCTTTTAGACTCACGAGAATGTCGCAGCTGAGCAGAGCGCCATCTTGCGTCGTCTTTTGGGTAGTTGCCCGTGTTATGTCTGTGTGTGTGAATTTCCTGATCGTTTTCCCTTTGTGCCCCACCCCCCCCAACACGTTTACCCATCAAGGTTGCCTCGGGGATCTTACCTTTTGCCCTGTCACCATCTCTACAGATGAAATCTCCTAAGTGGCCGTGGGCCTGGGCTGTGGGTAGCCCACAGGCCCTGGTCATTTGATGGAGTAGGGCTGGTCAGGCATGTGGGCTATTTTTATACTGCTCTGTATATAGCGTTGTGAACATGGGGGTCCAGGAGAAAAGGGACCATTATACCCGTGTGATGTTACGAACCTCCATGGGCTTAAAGGGTTTCTGATCAGCTTAGCCTGGGAGAAGCACAGTCCTTTAGGCTGTGAATGCGGTCTAACCCATGTGGGAACTGGAATCTTGGGAATACCTCCCTCCTCCTGTAGCCAATGGCACTCCCACCCTGAACCATGATCAGTGTTCAGCTTGGGGTGGGCATTGCGGTGAAGGACCGATGTGGGCCTGTTGTGTAAACGGTCATTAATAGTTTGAGGAACCTCCCCGGCCCTTGTGAACGTCCTCATAAAAACAGCCATGACTAACAGTTTTATTTTTTTGTATTTTATGCAGTTTCGGTATGTGTGTGTGTGTATATATATATATATATATAACAAAAAACCCTCCAGGGATGGGGATAAGGAGTACATCTAGCAAAAGCTTGTAGAGCTTAGGGCTTGAAATGACCAGTAAAGATCTTGTACTACCAGCAAACTAGAAGCAGTGAGAATAATGAAGGACTTAACAGGCCCACTAAACAGATTTTCTGCATTACACTTCAAACCAAGACAAATGGTTCATGGACTCTAATACAGACACAAACTCCCACATTAAGCCAAATGCATTAACAAGGTTGTCTTCTTTTTTTTTTTGGAGTAACTAATGAATTTAAGAGTAACAAGGACAAATAAACGTGTGTGGATGAGAAGCAAGACCGTCAGCCTTCAGTACAGGAATCACTGGCATCACATCTGGTGTTCTTCAGTTTAAAGTCTGTGCATTTGGTTTAGTGACCTGGCCTTGCTCTCTAGAAGGACCAGCTTCTGTTTGAGTTGCTGCTTGTCAATGGGTAAGACCAACTTTAATGCTCACGATCACATTCCAGCCTGTACGAGACCTGACGTGACTCACGGATGGGCTGCCGGTGACTAAAGATGAAAGCAGTTCTTACCGACCTGCTTGATTGTGTTCAGATCTGTATATTCGTGTTCTGCTTCTGCTATGAAGTGTCGCAAATGTGCATAACCCCCCCCCCCCCCCCAACAGACTGTGTGAAAACCACCCCTCCCCTATGTCTAGTGTTCCATTTGTCCTTCACTACGTTTAAATGTATACAGCCATCAGACTAATAAATGTGCCTTTGAGCTGCAGCTGTCACCCTTCATTTGTTGATGTGCACACTGTAGGAAACCCAGAGGAGGAAACACTTTAATGAGGCATAACTTGCCAGTCAGCTGGCTGCTCTCATGAGAGTTTCTCATGCAAACCAATTATGAGTGCAACTCGATTGGTTGGACCCACTTCCTCTACAATGCGATTGGCTACCCCTCAACCATGTGAGGGCCTGAGAATATTTTTTGTGCACAACTCCCATGAGCACAGACTGCACAGATCACAGGTGTGACATTAAAAGATGAGACAATGTGTTCGAGCGCCACTTTTAATGGAGGAGTTTTTACACAGTAAAAAGTCTGTCAGACTCATTTCTGGCTGGACTCCGACTTGGAGGTGGAGGCACGCAGAGAGGAGAGCCGACGGCGTTTGGCAATCTGCTCCTGCTTCTTCTCCTTGGCTTCCTGCAAATGAGACGCAGAGCTTTACCATTGGCTGCCAGTAGAGGGAGCCTCTAACCAGCAAGAGACCATTTTAACCAGGCACTGCTGCACAGCAAGGCTTCTACACACAAACTGAAAGCAACATTTCTCCTAGTAAGAGATTTCTCCAACCAAGTGGACTGGGTGGAGAACTTGGCCAAGAAAAGTCAATATCTGCTACAGTTGAGGCAGGAAAAAACCCAGAATATTAATCTTGGAAAATAAGACGAATTATCCTGTTGTACACAAAGTCCCAGTTTTTTGAGAGGGGGCAGCTTGGGGGAGCGATGCAGTTTCAACCAGCCACAGGTCAGCGGTCAGGTCGCATCTGGTGAGAAGCTCCGCGATTCCTGTTGCACACACTGTCCCACCTTAGAGGCTACGGGTCAGCCAGGACGGGTCTACTCGTGTGCGGGGGGGGGG
>JABFDZ020000054.1:2028961-2039621 GCA_019775955.2 Pollimyrus isidori
TCACACACACTGTCCCACCTTAGAGGCTACGGGTCAGCCAGGAAGGGTCTACTCGTGTGCTGGGGGGGGGGGGGGGGTCAGTTTAACGTGACAGCTGAGCATTAAATGTTGTGGCATCACTGTTATAAACAGCACTTTTAACTTGGAAATTAAGCCGCGGTTCCATGAAGGGATTTGTTGCTGGTCCTTAAACACTGCTCAACCTGAACTGCACAGCAAACTACCCACCCTCCTCCCGACTGTGGTCAGATCAGTACTTTCCAGTGTTGTACTCCTGCCATTAAGTGTTTGAAATGTGCACTACCTCTCTGCCCCCACTCCCCAAAAAAATCGATCAACCTGTGGACCCTCCACAGTCCAGATTATTGCTCCCTCCCAGCACAAACGATTAAGAATACCAAACACCTAGTACAGAGATGTTCAGGCAGCCAGGGATTAAGCTTTATCCAAAGGAGGCTACCAAAAGGACAGTTAACGAGAAGCACCTTTTCTAACGATGACCAAGTTGAGCACGCTGAGATTGGCGTCGACGATGCAGCCGCGCACGGACTTGCGCTTGCGCTCGCCGGTCCGGCGGGGGCGGTAGCACGAGTGGCCCTTGCTGAGCAACAAACGCACGCGGCCGTGCGTCAGCACGCCTTGTTTCATAGGAAAGCCCTGCTTGTCGTTGCCACCGCTGATTCGCACCACGTACCCCTGGAACACAACAGCAGCACATCTTGCGGTGAAAACCAACACCCGTGAAAAAGATACCTGCATAACGAAGAATCACGTTTGTAAAGCAACAGTTCAATTATTTACGCCTTCTGGGATAACATCCATCCAGAGTTAGAGAACAACCTCTTCATCCCTTCATACCTCACCTTCCACTCGTCTCCCAGAGTGTCGGCAGCCACCTCCGTGGCCATGCGCTTCTCGTAAAAGATGCGCAGCTTACGATCATCGTCGACCTCGATTAGCTTCTGGCAGCCGGTGGCCGGGAAAGAGATGTTGAGCTAGAAGAACCAGGGATAACCGACACGTTAATACCGAACAGACCAGTCAGGGTACGTCAGTATCAAACCGCAGAACCGGCCCCGTACAGTAATACCACAAGGAACAGAGAGAGAGAACATTTACCTGCCGGCATTTCAGTACCAGCTGCCCGGTAGATGAGGTAAAGACACTTCAGCTTAAGTGTAATTACCATTTGCTTATCCATAAACTCATCTACCGTTTAGTTTTCTAGTTCCGGGCATCGATATGAATCATAAGGCTTTGCCGTCCCACCATTCGGGACCAAACTGCTTAAATTTAATCAATTCCTCGAACAGTTTACTCTGGAAGCCGTACGATGCAAGTCATACACGACTGCTCTTCAGGTTAACATTTCAAAGTGCTTGAAATATGCGCACAGAATTCTCCACACACATGTTTGCGTGAGCGGCGGCAGCCATGTTGGCCAAATACACGCAAACTACTGCACAAAAAAAATATCGGCCACCATCGATCCGCTTGAAACGTCTAAATAACTACGCAAATAAAGCAGACACGTTGCTGACATTGTGCACTTAGATAAGAGGCGGGCATTTTAAGTTTTGAAAAAGACATACTGTGAAATACGATCAAAAAACATCCTACCCCTCACCTTCATACTGAAAGACTGGCACCAGATGGGTCCGCCGCCGAATAGAGGCCGAGCTTCCGTTCCGAGATCTCTGGTCACAGCACTGTGTTATCGCGATACTTTACCAACGGGAGCGTTTCTTGCTGGTATCTGGGATTATTAAATGAATTAAATTCATTTCGCGAACGGGTCGTCGTAAAATTACAGTCTTTCAAGTTATTTATAAAGTACCAGTTTAAACCATTATACAACCTTGGCTATAATTATTAAAATCCATTTTTTGGTAAAGACTAATATTCTATGAGCGACAAATATTGCAACAGGTGAACGTAACAGGGATGAAACAGAAAACATAGATGTTAAAAGCCACATTTTGAATGATGGAATTATTCATCAATATAGTATGCTATAATCTTTCGTGGTAGAGATAAGGCTCACTTTATCTCAATTTAAAGTTATGCTTTGTAAATAAAAATATAAAATCAAACTATAGTTCCAAGGGACTATCCATCCACCCACCCATCCATCATATAAACTTTTTCGGCTGTAACATATCCCAGGTAGATCAGAGTTCAAGGTCGAGAAGAATGCCCCGATCGCAGGTCGCACGGAAGCTTTTCACATAAATATATGATTCTTGTGTTTTTTTTCTCCCTTTGGATACATAGATCGCCTTAGATATATACTTATGCCCACAAAAGCCGCATATCTACATCACCATTTACTTCACCATACACCTACAGTAGTCTTTCCAAACGTAATCAGGCGATTCTTAAAAAAAGTAATAAACTAAAAAATTAAATCGGCCCTGGAGAATAAAGATTAAATTACATTTTATTGACAAATACCAGTAATACCAATACATGTTTATTATAATTACGAAATGGGGTATGTAAATTGTTTTTTGTTGTTGTTGTTAAAACCTACGCATGCGCGAATAGTACGTTGCTGTGCACGCTGCGAGCCAGAAGAGGCGGTAGCATTTTGAGTCTGATTGTGAACGGGTAATCCAGCGCAACTGTATAGTTCAATAACTTTTGACAGCACGATACGGACTGCCCAGTGTTGTGTACGTTTTTTTAGGTTATATTTTACGTAGTTTCTGGTCATCACCTGTCTTTCTGACCTGGTGACTGCAGTAAATACAAATCCACAGTACGAAGTATACAGACATACAGTAGACATGAGCATCCCGATGCTTTGGGATCAACTGCAAGCTGGCAGTTCTGAAGTGGACTGGTGTGAGGGCAATTACATAATTTACTCGGGCATCGCGGAGTTTTACAACACGGTTTGTATGTTTAATTACCTTTTCGAATATGCATACTAACGATGTGCTGTCACGTATAGTTTTTAAATTCATTTTAGGTCAATGCATTTCGTTCCACATTCAAAGTGCATTTATCATTTCATGAAATTAGAATGGATGTCAAATTAACCCAGTGGTATCCTCTTAAAAGGTTACAAGTTTCCAGCTAAATAAAACATTGAGTAAATTTTAATTTACAGGTGCATATATAAAATTGCATATAAATGCGAGGTATCTATCTAGTCTATCTGTGGTGTGTAGTCTATCTAGTTCGTTAAAATGTTTCTATTATAATTAGTTTTTAATTTTAAATATCTATACTGATTGCAAAAGTCAGTCTAGGCAACCATGCACTCTAGTATAACACCGGAAAACAAGCCAACCAGTTTGTCCTGTTTTCAACTGTTGACGTTTTTAAGAAAAAATCTTTGCTTATTGATTTTGAATTTATTAATTTGCCATTTATATCATTTCAGATCAGCAACATACTGTTTTTTATTTTGCCACCTATTTTAATGTGCTTATTCCGTCAGTATGCCACACATTTCAACAGTGGAATATATCTAATATGGATTCTTCTGGTGGTGGTTGGTAAGTTGATTTATAAGAATATTGTGATTCAGTATAAACTTTTGCAGTCTGGTTGCACATGACCTGTCGCTGACATCCAAAGCAAAGCTTTGGTCAGAATTCATGTTCCTAGTTACCGAGCTGTGAAAGTGTGGTATTGCAGAGTGACAGAGCCCGGGCCAGAAACTGGAATGAAATATAGCACCGCCTAAATGTTTATTTTACCGAGTTTCCAGCTGCCTTGGCTTCATGCCACTTGTGCTGTTTATCCATAATTTGCTCGTTCACAACTCCACAAAACCCCCTTAGTACAAGTTCTGTAGGTGAGTAGTCTCGTCTGAGTCACTCTTCTAGAAGGTGAACCAATGAGCTTGTGCCCAGTTTTTTTGGTGTTTGGTGGTTTGCGTAGTGTTCTCACGAGAGACAAGGGGTGAGACTTGGGCGCCTTTTACAACGCAGTACTTTCATTCATGCAAGGACACTCGGGTTCCTCAGCTTCTGGTCCAGTCATGATGGCTCTGGTGTCTTGCTCACTGTTTGACATCCTGTGTCATGGGAAGATCATCACGGGACACCAGGCTCTTGTGACGCCCCTCGGCTGATGTGCAGAAGTGCATGGGCTGCTCTGATAACGCCATGCTGTTGATAAACTTTTAGCAACCCTCTGAAAAGCATTACTACACTACAGCTCTGGGACGTTATGACCCTCCGCCTGAGTCACTTCTCTGAGAATCTGCTCGGTCACATGGCCCTCACTTTCACAAGATATTAACGCGTGTTCATAGAAGCATTTTTGCTTGTTTCAGAATATGTACCCATCATGCTTCTGTTCCTCTTGGATTAGAAAGTTTGTTTCCTTTGGTGAAAAGGCTTTCTTATTTATTTTTTAAGTGTTTGAAACTTGGCCTAAAAAACCCAAAATACCACTTACTGTTTAATGGCTCTCCTAGTCATGCTGGGTTTCTGTCACCCAAAGGTATCGGATCGACATATTTCCACGCGACCCTCAGCTTCCTTGGGCAAATGCTGGATGAGCTGGCCATCCTCTGGGTGCTCATGTGTGGCATTGCCATGTGGTTCCCAAAGAGATACTTGCCAAAGGTCTTCTGCAGGGACAGGTGAGCCAATGGCATGTCGCTACATCATTGGCGCTAGCATTGTGTTGCTAGCACTAATTTGCTTGTCTGACCATTGGTATTATATTTTAATTTGCATCTAATATATCACTCTTCCCTCCAAGGCGACTTCCTTTTCAGTTCATACCCCCATGCTTGCAGATAGTCATTGGTGGCTGATTCATGGCGTAGGTTTAATAGCAGAGTGTGATAGCGACGGGGTGTTAGGGTCTCTGATAGGATTTATAATGAGACTGATGGATCACATGGGTGGCATGATGATTCCCATCACTCACATCTGGCACGTAAGTACACTGTGGGAGCAGAAGCTGCCATGTTTCCCTCCTCAGGTCTGACTCAATCAGAATAATACTTGGATTGGAAATTGGCTGCTAGCTGAGTAGGACCCAAAGGACTGTCAAGACCTTTGATATCACTGCTTAAAGTGCAAATTCCAAGACATGTTTCAAAACATGTTTTGCCATCCATAATTTTTACATTGTCTGTAGTCTGAAGGGAATTGCGAAACTAGACACTTCCTCTCAGGTTTTTCATTATAGTGTTTGATGATGTCATAGTCCAATGAAGCTATAGTGTTTTTCAAAACAAATTTACAGGAGCTTCAGTGATTCACGCAGGGAATAACTGAGATTAGACTATTATAAAAGCATGGATGGCTGTTACAGCCAAATAGTAAATGTTGGCCCTCTGTAGATGGTGAATGGGTCTTTCAGCAGTGGTCTCATTGTTGGAGTTACCTGCTTGCTCTTGTCCAGCGAATTTGTTCATGAGGGATTGTAGCCGTTTTCCTGTGTGGAAGCCTGATATCCTTCACAGTTTGTATTCACCATTACCCTGATTGGCTTTGATATCCTCTTTATGGGACTCACAGCATCCTTCTCCTCCGCAGATCAAGGTTCACAGTGGTCATTGCTATCCTCTCGGGCATCTCCACCGGCCTGGCTTTCATCAAGCCCACCATCAACTCCTTCTCCCTGATGGTCTTTGGCATACCCTGCTCTGTCCTGCTTTTTGCTGAGCTCAAGAGGTGGGGATCACAGGAGCTGAAAAACAGTTAGCATGCTATACTGTACCTACTCCCAGACAAGCTGGAGTTGGGATCTTGTGGTTGAAACCCTACCTCTATCCTGGCTCTAACAAGGCAGGAAATGCTCAGAATGTGGGAGTAACCTGTGAAGACGTCCCACCTTGAATTGCTGGTGGAAGAATTGTTTTCCTAATTCCCCACTCAGCGTCCTACGGCATGCTGTTCCTACACCTCTTCACCCACAGGGAGCGCTGATGCTTTACTTAGTCGGCTTTATGGATAATATCCAGCTGTGCTTAACCTAATCAAGCTTGACTTTCAATCAGTGATTCCTGCTGTCTGTGGGGTCTATGGGTACTGCTCATGCAGGTGTGAGAAGCACTTGAGAATGTGTGAATATGGTTAGCATGAGTAGGGGAAGCAGGGCTGAGCTCTTGTGTTGCAGATCTGGCTTAAGTTAAGCAGTGCTTCCTGGAAGACTCCCTACAGCATTTACCCAGATGGATGTAGGTGGCAGTGTGGGCTATCAGTGCGGACATGGGAGGAAGAAGAAGGGCTAAGAAGAGCCGGTTAATATTGGTTCAAGTTGACCCATGGGAGTCGTGTCCATAATTCAGTCCCATTACCTTTTCCCTTCTATCATGCATCTTTGACACCGTGCATCTATGTATTTTGAGAGGAAAAAAAACTAGTGATGGACAGAACAACTCCGGGGGGGCGGAGCCCTGTGTAGCTTAGTTCTTTCCCCTGTTCCACCATAAATGATTCAGCTCTACAGCTATGTGGTAATTAGCACAAGGAGTTGAATCAGGTGTGTTAAACGAGGGGGAAACCCAAAAATGTGCAGGACTCCGGCCCTCCAGGACTGGAGTCTGACACCTGTGCCTTAGGGTATGTTTTGAGCCCATTTTTGAACCGAAAGCGCCATCTAGTGGGGTCAGAAAATACAGCAAATAGTTCATAAAGCATTGTTTTGGCCATCATTAGAAACAACATCAGCATTAGTCCTGCTATGTAATGGATCTTGAGGTTTTTGCTGGACAACCTCAATTCCCCTCATGCCCTCATTTCGCCGCCTTCTTCTATTCGCCTGTCACAGCTTGTTTTCCCGCCTCCTCAGTTCTGCAGGCTTCCTGTGCTCTCCCTCGGCCTCCGGGCAGCCAGCTTCCCACGGCAGCTCAGAGCTGAACGCTAACCTGCAGATGTGAGCATGTGCGTGGTGTGTGTGTGTGTGGGGGGGGGGTGTTTCTGCCGATCCAGCCGCCAAACCCATGAATCAGGATCAATCAATCTCAGGGATCGCAGTGGCTCCACTGATGTCTCCGCGCTGACATTCTGCGGTTCCCGGTTGTCTCGTGCTTCTGGATGGTCCAGATGAAGGGTGTGGGCATGTGCTGCTGTGATTCTACTTTTGAGGACCTGTACAATTCTTCCATTTGGTTCTTCTGATGCAAAATAGCCCAAATTGAGACCAGTTTGCAAAGCAACCCAAATTCCATTGACTTTTGCTGAATAATGGTGGTTTGATGCTCACGTATTAGCTTACATATTAATACATTAATGGTTGTGCATTTACCGGCTGTCCTGCACTCCTGCCTTCCTTCTCCCTCAGGTGTGACAACCAACGTGTCTTCAAGCTGGGGCTGACCGCTGCCCTCTGGTGGACACTGGCCATCCTCTGCTGGATCAGTGACTGGATCTTCTGTGAGACATGGTCCTCGGTGAACTTCCCGTACCTGCACTGCGTGTGGTGAGGGACCAGGAGAAGTGCTCCGGGTGTCCGCCGTGGCCGGAACGCTGGTTTCCCCGTCGTCACAGGAATGTTTAGCTGTCTGTTGGAGCACTGGAGTCTGTAGCATTGCCACAGTTATTTAGCGTGTGGACGTAAAGCGTGTTTGTGAACTCAGCGTTTCCGTGATACTTCGAATGGGGCAAGAATGAAATGAGGGGAACTTCATGCCTCTGTACTTCAGTCCTTAGTATTGCAACGGCTCTTCGGCAATTGAATAGGACGCAAAAACGGGTACAGGGGAAGACAAGTATAGTCAGGGACGCATATTGAGAAACATCCATGATCTTGCAGAAGTGGCAGTGAGGGCTGGATGTCTGACCTGCTGTCTCACATCCCCCTCTCCCGCAGGCATGTCCTTATCTGCCTGGCCTCCTACCTGGGCTGCGTGTGCTTCGCCTATCTCCACGCCGCCACTGAGGCCCCTGAGCGGGGCCCCGTCATCATGTTCTGGCCCAGTGAGAGGTGGGCCTTCATCGGGGTGCCCTATGTCACCCTCCTTTGTGTCCACAAAAAGAGCTCGATAAAGGTCACGTGACCTGAGAAGGGTGATCGAAGCCTGCCGACCTGCTATTTCCCTGATGACATTTAATCGGAAAGAAGCGTCGCCTGGAGTTCACGGTGGTCTCACAGTGTGAGAGGCATACCAGACCGTGTGACACAGGAATGAGCAGGAATGAGGGGATCCAGACAACACAAAACACAAACCAAAGAAAAGACTAAAGCCCTTTCGTCAGATACATAGGAACCCAACCACCTGCTGGTTCTTAGACACACTTTAGGTAATTTAAACAAATTCCAGAACAAGGGACAGGTCAGTCTCATGAACCCTCAAACACTCAGGTAATAAGCCCCCCCACTCACACGGCTGAATGGAACATAAACGGTCACAACCCTGTTTTGGGACACTCTAGCAAAGCACCATGCTGGCAGAAGCGCTCTAAGACCACCTTCCAGGTTTGAAAAAGTCAAGCAGCTCATTTCCTGTCACTGCAGGCTTCAGTCTACGGTGTAAGGAAGACTGCTATATGGCTACCTTTGGTGTATTCTACACAGAAGTATAGATCAGCCTTTATGGACCAAGAGCAAACACACTCACTTACAATAAAGACAATACATTCATTTTATTAATTTAAACTGTTTATAATTAGATGATAAATATTCTGTATTTCTACACAATAAAGTCTAAATGTATACAAAATGTTCATTTTCATTATTGAAACGACCTGAAGCAGGTTGTTCCTGCACGTCTAAAACATCTATTCCCTGCTTCAGTGTACCAAACACGGCCACGAGCCACTCGTCACGGTCAACGGGAAGCTTGATATTTACCACTAACGGTAGCGTTGGCAACACTCTAGGAGCGGTTAGGAACAGCAAAATCCCTACACTGTTCCAGAACTTGGGAGACGGCAACGGCGTTTCGTCTGCTCAGTCAGCCTGGGGAAACTGATTTTGGTTTGGAACGCAGCACCTATGTGGCCGAGCAATATTTTCAAGTCGCATTTTATGATGTATGAACATCCGGAATAAATACCAGCAAAGTAGCTCCCTGAGGTAGCCTACCTCAGAAGACTTTGCTGTGGTTAGAAAATATCCACTAAGCCAGGGGTCTCCAACTCTGGTCCTGTAGAACTACCGTCCAGTAGGCTTTCTATCATACCCAGCTTCTGATGAGCCACACCTGTTCTCAGGTAAATACCAGGAACAGGTGTGGCTCATCAGAAGTCAAGCTGGATAGAAAACCTATTGGATAGTATATCTCCAGGACCGGAGTTGGAGACCCCTGAACTACGCACTGACAGGTAGTAAAGTTTACTAGATGACCACTGGACAGACTGTTACACTGTCATCTATGGGAAGGGCAATCCCCAGTTTTAACCCTGTTCCAAATTGAAATATCATCTAGTCGTAAGAGACAAAGCACAAAAGGCTTTTTATCTTCTTTTTAAAAAACAAGGACATCATTCACAATGCATACACTGGTGAAATGTAGGAAGAACACCTGTTATCCCACAAGTGCTGAAAAGAGAGGAAATGAACAGAGTAACATCATGGCAGATGGAGAGAGACAGACTGAACTGAATACTCTGCTACCAAGGTCGGGTCTAACAGGAAGGTCAGTTCTTCCTTTCTTACATTATCATTTTGCTGCAGCTTTTTAATTTATTCAAAATGATGAATATCGGTTTCTGAGGGGCAAACATTACGATGGTTACTATTTACAGTTTGAATGTTTGGGCCCTTAAACTCCATGATTCATCTTGATTCTCTGAAGGGTTTTGGGTTTAGTGTTCAACCACCAGCAGCTGTAATGTACTTTTGGACAAAAGTACACCACGAACAACACGACCACTGTGCATATATTAACAGAAATAAGCATTAATCTATTGGTCATTCAAACCGATGGGAAATCTCCAGGGTTCCAATGGCCTCCCTCTCAAACTCCTACCTGTTTGTTGGAAGCAAGTTTCCACTCTGCTCTTCTAGATGCTGAATTCTGCTACTTCTGCTTCCCACCTCCTTCCTTCTCCTTCTCCAGATCAATAACTCTTCCAGCTCAGCCATTCAGTGACACCCTCAAAACCGGCAGCTAGTCAAGAGATGGTTGGGGGTCACGAGGTGAGGCTAATTGCCTTGTACTTATCTATTTGCTTTATTTTACCTCATACGTATTATTTGTTCAATTTGTTCTCATTATTTTTCACGTGTTTATTTAGCTACGCTCTCTCCTGGGCAGAATGTTTGTGTTGTTTCTTTTGCTCTTTTTCTTCATTTTTTCTTCATTTTTTTGTCTCTGGTGCTGTCTCAGGTGATGGTTTCAGTTTCAGTTTTATCAATTAATGGAAACTTGAATACAAAAAAAAAAGGAAATCATTATCGGTCTGACTTTTAGAATCAGATATTTTGGCATATAGTGAATTTATTCAAACCGATACTTTGACTTTACGAACTGAAGTGGTGTTCGTCAAACCATCCAGCTAGATATCAGCATGTTTTTGGAAAACAAGACATTTTTGTTATGTTTTACTGTGTTAACTTTAATTTTCATGTGTTCTGAGCATTTACTACGCAAATAACGAGCTTTAAGCATGTTTAAACATGCTGAAACATTTGAGCGTTTCTTTTGACTTCCTAAGACTTTTGAAGCTGTGACTGTGTTTTTGTACCATCAGACACACACTCTGTGTCACTGTGGGCTGCACAGCACAGTAATACACAG
>JABFDZ020000054.1:2051838-2076962 GCA_019775955.2 Pollimyrus isidori
TCATCATCATCATCATCATCAGACCAGCTTGAATCACTGTCCCAGCCTGGCCCCTCCAAGGACTCACTGGATTTCACAGGAACAGCTTCATGGGCCTCATCAGAAGAGACTTCACAGGAGTCCCATTCCAGCCACTCCAACAGGTCAACATCCCGCTCACTTCCCTCATATCCCCCAGGGAAGGAGACCTCCAGGGTCTCATCTGGGGAACACACATGCTCATCGTCCCCCAGAGTCTTCTCGTCCAGAGCATACACCATACTGCGCCCCTGCCCAGCCAGCTGAGGGGTCCACATCCAGCCATGGACAGTGGACCCCTGCTCTTGCACCCAACACTCCTCCATGTGACCCTCAAGCATTCCAAATCCTAGAGCAGCCGTAGACGCGGAAGCATCCGTAACAGCGTCCATAACCTTCGGCAGTGGGCACACCTCAGGTCGCAGAGTCTTCACAGCTGCTATGCAGCGACTCTTGATTCTGGACAACGCCGCCCTCAGGTGGCGGAAGGCTTTCTGAAACACCTGGAACATCCGCGTGGGCCAGTCTGCATCCAGGTCTTTTTTCGGACAGGGCATCCTTGGTAGGATAATGGTAGACAATAGTGTAGGCCATTCATTCATACTGACCATATCCACACACATTCTGGGGAAGGAAAAAAAAAAATCACGGTAACCAATAAGCCAAACCAAAAAATTCCAAATCAGGATAAACAGTACCCAATCACAAAAAAAACTTCACATATATAGGAACCTACTGATGTGGTTAAAAACCATCGCAAAACGGAACATCTTGCGATATTACAACCTTCCATAGTACTATGTTACCCATAAAGTACAGTGGTACCTCGGTTCTTAAGCTTCATTTGTTCCGGACTCCGGATCAAATCCTAAAAAGTTAAGAGTTCTGATCATTGGTTCACCCATTAATTGGTTCCCGGCTGTCATAACCAACTCGGTCAATCCTCCTGTGTGCCACGCCCACCTTGTTACCTCGTGTTGATCACAGTCGGGAATTCTGTTCATTCCATGTGCCACACCCCCTCATTCACCTCATGAGGGATCCCCATGTGATCAGCTGTGTCTGGCTGTTGTCATTAGTTCTCTGTATCAAGTCCACGTTTCAGTTGGTTCCCCCAGTCCGGTCATTGGGCGTGTTCGACTTGCTTACAGCGCTTAAAGAAACGCATTCTGATCCTGACAAATTGCATTATGGTTATATGCATTGTGAGTTTTCACCCGGCTGCACAAACGGGAACCGCCTCCGTGACGACACCTTTGCCCTTATTGGCTGAAGAGCTTAGTTACAAGTATGAAGTTTGTATCCTAGGCAGTTATAATGGATAATCTGCTATTTCTCCCGAATATCACATAAAGCAGTGTGAACAGGTTCAGTTACATTACCTGGTAAAATAAAATAATAAATTACATAAATGCTCTAATAATAAATTAGTGGTTTATTTATTGTTAGTTACTATAATGTGGCACTGCTTTATTTGGTTAAATCACTCAGTTTGTTAAGAAGGCATTCAAGTTAGAATAATACATTGTAGTGTGTATGGGCCAGGAAATGAGTCAATTTATATTAGGCAGGGGCGCCGCTAAGGGGGGGAAAGTTGGGACAATTCTAAGAGCACACGCACTTTAGGGGCCCCCAGAGATCTGCTTTATTAATAACACTACCTAGGGGGGGGCCCAATCTCATATTTTGTCATAGGGCCCAAAATTGCTAGCGGTGCCCCTGATATTAGGTCAGCGTTCACGGTTCGACTTATGATATTCAGATCGAGAACTGGTTTGTTCGCCGTTCAAGAAATTAAGAGTTCTAGCGAGTTCGAGAACCGAGGTACCACTGTACATTATACATGACTGGTAAGCGAAAAACCAATATATTACAATACTAACATTGGCGTAGTCTCTAAATACCACCGCAGGCATTTAAAGAAAAACAGCCTCCATTAACAGACAGCGTTCTTGTTTACTAGCTTATGTCGGACAATCCTACAATACTCATTTCTATTAAACAATAAATCGCAAATACAATCATCTAATTGAATTACCGTGTTAAAATAAAGCTCACCTTTTTGATACCGTATCTCAGCCAGTCGCCTGAAAATCACACCAGCGAAGATTAGGTGACCTTCGGTTGAAAATACCTTCCTTCTCGGCACCAAACAGTAACCTTGTCAGAGGAAAAACGTCTGTACTTGGTTTTCTAAAAGAATAACCCATTTTCTTGGCGGAAAACAGCGAAATAAACAAAAACGGTTCTCTTCTTCTTGTTGTTGTGTATCGGAGGATCTGCCTGGTGAACGCTGAGCTTACCTTTATATAACCGGAAAAGGGTGGGCGGGGCTAGGATTTTGGCCAGTCATACAGCGAGGTGTTTGACGTGTATGTGCATTACGTGACTGGGACAGCTGAGTGATTCTGGGGGACTCTGAGACGGAATTTCCTCTGTGTTTCGGTTGCGATACGTAGGCGCGATAGAGTGACAGTCACTACAAGATCTGACTACGGCATATAAAAACGAACTTGAAAACTGCATACAAAATGTTTATTCATCACTGAATAAAAAAGCTATTAAACGTTTTAAATCTGCAGAGAATTTAAGATTTTTATATAAGCCTCCATTTATTATTGCCCTCTCCCTTTCTTTCCTTCATTCTTTCATTATTTATTTTTCCTCTCTATTCTTCTTCTTTCCCCTGATATAAAGGTATATGAGACTGTCTCCTGAATTATTACATTATGCACTTTCCAAAAATGTCCAATGCACATTATGCATTATGCACTATTTGTTGTTTGCGCTTATGGACCAAATGGCAGTTCAGAATACCCACCCTTTTTGGAATACATAGTTAAAAGCAGCAACCTTGCTTTGAATCTGAGTAATGGCATTGTGGTACGGTGTCACAGCAACGGCCCTCCTTCTTAGGGTGGCCTGTGTTCCGGCGGGTTAGGAAGCTGTGCGTGTGATCGGAAGCTGACCTGTACAAATCCTGTGGTCAGCGGAGTGACATCACTCTTAGGCCTTTGGCCGAGGCCTTTAAGCCCTAACCGCTCCAGGAAGCGGCTGATCCTACTTCCTCAAAAATATGTCGCGCTGGATAAAAGCGTCACGTTAATACCTGCAAATATATATGGAATGAAAACTCATTCCCGATTCAATGATGTGACCCATTAATGTTATGGGCCAGAGTTCGGTATTGCGGGTGTTACACCTCAATAATTTAAATACAAACGTCTATTTATTGGGGGATGTATCAGTCCAAATTAAATATTGGAGGGTGGGTACATGTTCCCACCGGTTCCTAAGCCCCTGTGAGCCATGCATGTGTTCCACTGAGAATTCCGGTGTCGCATTGATGACGGAGTGCAGGCTACCCCGCGGTGGCCTGTCACTGACTGTCTGTAGTCTCCCCACCTGTCTGTCACCAAAGTGTAGGCCAGTTGGTGAAATATGGTGGCTTCTGGCGGTCTGGTGCAGTGGTTCACCATGTAGCTTGATGTTTATCTCTTCTTCAAAGATCAAAGCTGCGTGGGCCATCTGCTCTGCGTGAGGATGGCCCACACCAGGGTGTCATGCAGGACGCCCCTAACTGCCCAAACGCAGTCACAGCGTCATCACGCCATCTTCACTCTGGTAGGTGACGTGCCCTGCACTTGTGTGTAAAACCACAGTTTTCTTTTTTTCTGTAATGTACATGGACAGAAAGGTATTATTCAATAGGCAAGCTAATGTTGAGATGAGTCCATCCCAATAGGCAAATTCACCGTATATGGATTTAAGTATAAACCTTATATAAACAGGTAGACCTGCCATTGAAAATGCAGCCACATAACTGGATGTTATACTGAAGAGAAATCAACCTTCAAACTTTGTTTATAAATTCAGCCCTTATACCTGGTACCCTGTGTACATGCTGCTTATAACAAAATTTCAGTGTTAACCCTCAGGAATGAAAACACATTCATTTGTACTTGCGGAAACATATACTGATAGCCGTCATGAAGGGGCGAGGTAACAATACTCCCCACTGATGCAACCGCTTAGCAATAATGAACATGGCGTCACAGTTATCGATCTTTGTATTGCCATTCGTATATTTTATTCGTCAGAAAAATAGCTTTATTCGAGGTTCTATATCATATTTTTTAATGATTCTGCCATTAACAGCAAACCTAAACATCAATTGTCTTTAACATTTACATAAACCTTACATACACCAGAACATAAATACATCTTTTAAAAAGAAAACCATTACACAACAAATTTGGTTGATGTTAAATAAGCACTGATGGCGCAAACCGCTATTTTGTAAGGTACGCTCGTCGTGCTGTCCGAGTTTATTTTGCTGGTCGGAACGGAGCGGACAACGGTAAATCTGTTTTATTCTAAGACAGATTCCCTAGCAAGCTGGGATCTATAAGAGCGGGTCCGCTGTGGTGATGTGAGTGCCGTCCTCGCTGCATTTCGCACCGGCATTCTTCCACCACGGTGACCACCTTCGTGATGTGCGTGTCGCCGGCGCATTTCAGCTGGACAGCCCTGCGAGTGGATTTCACGTGGAAGCAGTAGGAGCAGTAGGTCTGGGGGCCGCCGTCGCCGTTGGGAACATGCACAGAGTTGCAACGCCCGAAGCACAGGTTGTTTCTCAGCACCACCGTCTCGCAGTTTTCGTGAGTGACGCTCTGCGCAATAAAAATAAATCAGGGGTCGGTACAAATATCCAAGCTAAGCACACAAGTGTCAATACAGATAGAAGTGCAATCAATACAACGCGGAATTTTAATGAACATAGGTTGATATGCATGTTATTAATTACCTGAAAAAATGGGACGGCGCGGCACTTCTCTTGATGTACTTCGTTATTCCTGATAGGGATGATGGATTGGAAGTCAGATCTTCTCCTAAACATGAAGTGGTTCCAGAACTTCCTCGCGTTTTTAAGAGGGGTGTCAGTAGGGCTCATCAAATTCACTGAAGATGTTGGTTTCTGAATGCCAGAATCTGTGGGTTGATAACCCGTCCCTGAAAACCTTGGCAAGGACGCGGACTGGCTGACTCGCACTGCCTGGCCTCCGTTGCCTCGGGTCCGGTTGACTATTTCCTCTATCACTTTCTTGAGATGTTCCGCGCTCGTGCTTCTCTCCATTTCGCTGGGCAGCATCACATTATACGACTCAGGTATTCGCCGCAACTCTCCCAATTTTCCTCCAAGATAGTGACTTTGGTGGCTCGAACCCTGTACTTCGGCCGTTAAAATGGTTATCAGCAAGACGGTCATAGACAAAGCAGACATTGTCTGACCAGTGTGCAAGATGGACGGTGTTTGGCGGACTGGGAAAACTTCAGTCCTTAAGAAGGGTGCTTGGGTTCCGTATCTCCGCTAAGGACAGTGGGGTGTCCCGCCCAACAAAACTCAAGAAATACCTTTAAGATCTTAATTATGATAAAGCACGTGCTTAAATTGGTCCCTTTGTCACGTCAATGGCACTTCAAAGGATTTTCTTTGATGCTGGTTTCTCTGTTGAGGTAAGACAACGTTTATTGGGGTGTCTGTTTATGTATGCTCCTGTCCCAATCAACAAAAAAAGCTAATAAAATGATTCGGACGGTGGAATTGCGGTCCGTTTCTTATCACATTGACCAATATGTTCTTAACATTTGCTTTATTTTATATATGGAAAATGTAGATGAGAAATGCAGATCTCCCTCTATCACAGTAATAATAGGGCCTACATAATAAAGTTTTTTTAAAAAGATGTTCTCGGAATTTCTTCTAGGGCTCCTAGAGTAAATTTCTATTGTTCTTTGTACAGCGTCACCCAGCTTCCTCTTAATCAATTCGTGTAGGTGAGTGTGCAGTTACATGTCTGTATGCAGTTACATGTGTGTATGAGCAGTGCTAGCTGACGCTGGACTTCGGGGATTTTTTTGCCGAAACACTTAACCCATCGGCAAACTGCCAGATGGCCAGTCCAGCCCTCTGAATGCGAGCATTGGGGCACAGGATTTCATAGCACAAAATACAGGTAGGCTATATACCAAAAACACAATCATTTTATTTAGCCTAAATATCTGAAAAAGTGAGTATGACCCAATAACCATCGGTTCTACCTAAATTTATTAGATGGACGGACTGCTAAAATGCATTTAATTATTAAATTACTGTTGCCATTCTTTGTGAACCTCTGAATGTCAACATCTCTGACTACGACCCTCTGGTGATTTCATTTAGCTGGTGCAATAAGCAATTAGGATAACAGATGTTATAAGGGGATTAAGATTTGGCCTAATTATTACCACGTTCAATTTATTCACATCACACTTGTGTATATTCTCTATTATCTCGTTGTGGCCCAATACACACCATCTTTTAACGAAAGGGCTTTAATCCTTTTTGTTTTATTTGACGTTTGGTGGGGCATTGACTTCTAAAATGCAAAAACATTGACGGCAATGTGAGACGTAGAAGGTTTTCAGAAATAATAAAAGCTTTGAAAACTGATCAACATTGACGTATTTTTTCTTCTGCAGGTAAATTGGAATGTCTCTGCATTTATGTTTGTAGCGAAATGCAAGCACTGGGCAAACGAATTGCTTATATTCAAATGAAGCGGTAAAAGAATTTTAAGTGATTCTCCAATACAGGTCGCCGTATTTCGTATTACGGTGTGGGGATTTTCGAAGGAGTTCGTGTTCCTTTCCTGTGCAAGGAGCGGCAGTTAGGTGTGGTTGATCAGTAGCCTAATAGTGCAGAGGTGTGATCGAGCATATGGTTCTGTGTTGTGGGTTGGGTTCTAATCACCAGGCTGCAGCCAAGCCGAGGAGTGAGGCTCGGGGGTGGTTTCGGATCCCGAATACACGTCCAGCTCATTCACCATGTGGCGCAGATGCTAAAAATTATTTTATTTTAATTATTAGACAGGGCCTCACGCTATAATTCCCTATTACGAACATCGGTGAATATTTATTGTGAATATGCTTTGTAAATAATATATTAATGCAATACTCCCATTGGCAAAAATAACCTCTAAGCAAATGATCTGATCTCAGCAAATTATAACTATTAAAATATACCATCTGTTTATTGTATATATAAACGATTAATATTTTTCAACATGTTTGCATTATCTGCATACACATTTCTTCTAAAAGATCGATTTCTATGAAGTTCAAATTGATATGCAAGATATTCTGAAAACATGAAAAACGTTTGATTATGCATACTTAATACATGGAACTAGTTAATACATATTTTCTTATGCTTTGAGTACACCAAGTATACCCACTGAATTCAGCCCTCGGCTTTAAAACCGAAAACAGTTGAGTGACGGGGTTTAAGGGAAAATTGCTTTCATTTTCAGTTTGGCGACGTGAGGACCGCTGTAATTTCGCTGAATTCGCAAACACTGGGATAATCCCCGCAGTTTTTTGCGCCAAATGTAAGATACCATTTCTGCTGTAACAATAGGACAGCACAAGCAAAACGTGTTTGGTCGTGTTTACAGTAGCACAAACTCCTGTACCTAACGATGATGTACAACAGAGTTTACCACGGTTTGATAAACACAAATGAACTGACATATACTGTTTGTTACATTATAATAATCCACGTTTTGGACACAAAGCACAAAGATCCTATGTGTGTTTCTCTAGAAGCCGGCGCATTTCCTTGGGCAGCAGTCAGGGGGCACCATGTCCTATACAAAGAATTAAAAACAATATTTATATTTCCCGATTACAGCTGTACACCACGAGTAACAAGCTAATCTAAACAATTATAATGCATGTTTACATAGGAAATAGGCCTTGTATCTGTGCTGTACTGAGGAAGACTCAGGAGAAGATGAAAGAAATATTTTTCCTTGAGAATTTAGGACGATCCGTTTCTTCTCCACCAGATTCCACTGTTCTCCGGTATCCTAGTTGATTATTAATTAGAAGTTACACAATCTCTTGTACTATATGCCTTGGGGAATATTTTTTCATGGTTACGGTTGGATAATGCTAAATGAATAAAAATTGTACTTCGATATTAGACACATATTAAAACATATATTGTTAATGTGTACACGGGGAGGAGGGGACAAAACAATAGTTCTACTTCATCCTAATGCAGAATATGTATCCTATACTTTATTAAGATAAGTACCTAAGTAACCATTTTGAATGGTTCAATGAATTTCTGGAAACCAATATACAATTAAGGTGGCTGAGTATAGTCTGGTAATCAGCTTAAAGATGTCTTGTGGGTTTTCTTAACGACATAATGCCTTGGTGAGATTCCTCTCAGAAAATCACAGCAGCACCTTTCGGGAATAGGGACACGCTGTCCCTTTCCAGCGGCACGTAGGACATCACCGTATTTCAACACGATAATGCTTATCCTCATGAAGCTCCGGATATTGTTTTATTGTTTTTTTTTGGGGGGGTTGGGGGGTTGGAGAAGTACACACTTTTTTTGTTGGCGGTGGGGGTGCTAAAGGGGTGAACTAGAACCAGCGCGAGATAGAGATGCAATACGCGTGGCTCTCATACGTGATACCGAGGGCAGCAGTGATGGTTGTATTACCACCACTTGTCGTCTTTATGAATTAGTAAACTGTTACAAACATTTTTCTGTCTTTATTGTAAGTGAAGAAGCGGTTACAAGTATTTGTTACAAGTCTTTATTGTCAATTAGTAAAAAAACGCGGCGGTGTCCCGTTGATTGTCAAAGTGCAGCAGAGGAGTCCCACGGACATCTTCCATCACCCCGCACGACTCCGAATTCCATCCTAAATAATAAAGGCGGAGCAAGTTCGTCCCATGATCTCGCAGCTGAACATCCTATTGGTGGCCTGCAAAGTCCATCACTGAACAGCCATGATTGCGGAGGCATGATCGCAGCCCGTCTATTACACCTCCAGATGAACTCCGTTATATTAAACAGCGATGTCCGAAGAGTAGTTCGGCGCTCTGCTTTAATATAAATTATAACCTCTGACTTCGACGGATGCTTGTTTGACCACGTGCCTGAGCAAAAGAAGGAGAAACCATGTCGCCTTTTTCCAGATGTGAATAAAATAGTTTTGCACTTCGCTGAATCGCCGGGTCTCTAAAACCTGCCTTACTTATATGACTTAACAGCAGTGTTTTATAGGCTACCGGAGCAAAACGCATTCTAATGAAAACCCATAATGTCAGGGAAACATTACAAAGCTCATGAAGTCAGTTGCTGCATCAAATATTTCATATTTGGATTCAACATTATATTTTGGGTAAGCGGTTGTTCGTTTTACTATTGGGATAGAAATGAATAACGTAGCGGTTGATCCATTTGCGCTGTGCTGATGTTAGGCCCCATTTTATGGGCTGAAATAAATCATTTTATGTCTTTGTTTAATGCTATCATATTCAGACACCGTGAAAATATGTACAGTTGCTGAAGTTCAGATTAGTTTATAGTGTATTTCACATGTAATGTACGGACAGAAATCAAAACTTGCTTGATTTGTATCAAGATGTGTATTTTAATTGGATTTTTAGACCGACTGGCTTGCATCGTGCAGGCAGGCGTGTTATTTAGAGACGTTCTCTAAAGACCTTTAATGTAATTTATCTTCATTTAGGCAGTGGTCTTAGCATCCTCATTGTGTGATTCAGACGAGTGCCTCGATGTTGACGTGTTTTTGAGTGATCCCTTTATTGTGCAGCCAGACAACGTTAGGATATGAATTTCGGGATCATCGGTCACTGGAAAACGCCGTTCTCTGCTCTGCATTTACGCCTATTCTAACAACTGATGTATACATTTTTATGTCCTTATTCTGCAGGCATCGCGCTTCTGAATATTATGGGATGCAATAAAGAGAAAATGACTTCTCGTATTTTAACGGACCCTAATATTTTAGGAAATGGGGATAATTCAGAGTAATACGCTATGGCGAAAACGTAATTAAATCATACACGTTCATGACTAGTAGGAAACTCATGCTGCATTCAGTCTTTCCCGGTTTATCGACGCGTGTATAATGGCTTTGCAGTGGATACTATTTCTGTCTCGCAAACAATTCAGACTTGGGGGGGGGGTCTTTTGCCTGGATTTGATGTCGATAGAAATAATGTCGACATCGTGTCCGTAGTTCCGTGAAATGTAACCCCATTCCCCCGTTTATTGCCCGGCGTAAGTCGCCCGCCTCCTCCCCTCATTGTGCGCTGCGTAGAGGGGGGATGCGACCCGCAGAGCCGCCTTTATAAGGCGGGGGAGGCAGATAATGAGCCCCCCCCCCACTCCTTCCTATTTGAGAAAGGGTGATGTAACCCGCGAAATGGTCTTCGAAGCCTATTACATAGGGACCTTAGTGGTACAGAAATAGCACGTCATATCCAGATAAAAATACTTGTTTGCTTTTATGAGGTGGGAGATCAGTGCGACCCGCACACTGCTGTTTGTTAAGGTAGGAGCAGTATCAGTGCGAAACATCTGCCTCCACACGACACGGCAACAGCACCGATAAGGAATTCTATTCGCAGGAAACATCCAATCTCAATAAAACAGTCCCTGTATACCATGTTTACATGCCACCGCGGATCCCTCCTGCGTGGCGGTCATTTGCTTTTATGTATTTTAAAGCAGTTTATTTTCAGCGGCGTATGATCCATGTTACGTGGGCTGGCCATGCAGACGGTCCCGGCAGCCTTTTTCCACGTTTTAATACCGATGGCTGTGTAAGGATGCGGGTCTCCCCCGCTAATACCTGCAGGGACATGTGTCTGGATTAACAGCAGGGATAAGGTTACTCTCTGGGAGCAGACGGTTTTTTTCTTGGACAAACCTAATCTGTATTTAGATGAATCAAATGAGATTTCTTCAGGGGCTTGAGGAATAGCTAACTGGGTATGATGATCATGGGCATTCGTAGCCCCTATGCCAATCAGTATCTTGTTTTTCCGCACTTTGTTGACATTGCCAGGATCAGTCCAGGCCTCACCTGTCATTTTCCTGTTTGGCCAGCTGGTGTCGCTGGCCATGTCATTCTGTGTTACCCTGGTCTTGTGCTCTTCACTGTTCCCTGCGTGATTCCCCGCGGCCCACGCCACTGTGCTGCTAAACAGATGAGTGTGAGGCTGAGAACTGTGTATCCTTACAGTCACGGGTTCTAGGCTGACCAGAAACCATCCCCAACTTTGCTGGACTTCTTGAGTTCTGTTTTCCCCTTTGTTAATCGTCTTCTGTTTATGTATTTCGGTATTGGCCCTTGTTTTAGGTTTCAGTTCTTAGGTTTTATATTTAAATTGGTAGTAATTCTCTGTTTTACTTATGTTGTTAGTCTCTCCTACTGTCCGAAGTCCTCAATGCTTGTTAATTACTATCATCCATCCCTGTAGTTACTAGTGTGTAGTTAGTAAAGGCCCACACCCATCATCAGGCCCTTGTTATCTGTATATTTGAATTCCTGTCCTTGTTCTGTTCCTCTGTTGGCCATTCGTTCTTGTTCTTCTCTGTGCATATGCTCTGCATTGTGTTTGTTTCTTGCCAGTGTTTCCTGAAGCTGTAGGGCTTCATTTACCTTTGCGTTTGCTTATAGCTTCTTTAATTCTTGTTTTGTCTCCGGTATTTATTTTTTTCGTTTTGATCCAATGTGATCCCTTTTGTTTTTGCTAGTCTGTTTGTTTTCAGTAATGCCCCTTGTGGCCATCCGGCTGTGCCGTAGATCGTCCTTCCCATTATGCCGTGCCATACACCAGACATTCTACAACACTAACCCTATATGGAAGGAAAATGAACCCAAAATTCAAAATGGAGACAAATCCCAGTATGTGAATGGAGTGTTGTGACCAGTCGCCTATGATGTACGGTGCTATCCAGCACTGTGAAATGTTGTCCCTTCTAGCCACAGTGTGTAGCGCCATATCTGCACCGGTGTGGCATGGTTTCTGTGTTGATTCGCTAAAAGGATCACAGTTTTTTCAGTTCAGAAATGAACTGAATTGTCCTGGCAAGACATAGAAATTCTTGTGCTAGACTGGGAATGAGATTTGTTTGCTTTGGTGCCTCATCCTGTTTTCCCAGGTAGTTCAGTTTTATACTGCTATGCAGTGTGGGTGCGAAAAGAAATTTACTGCAGAGAGCCATTTTTCTCCCTGTGCCTTCAGAGTGTACTCATGGATGTTGTCACATGACCTGAGCAGAATGGTGTCATCTGTCTTGGCTGAACATCAGCATGTCTGCATAATAAGAGAAACTCGTAATGACAAACCTGCCTTAATTTTTTCACCTTTTTTGCTTTGTTGAGTCTGCACTTTGTTTTTCCCCTGTAAAAATAATAATAAAAAAGAATTTTCTGTGACTGTTGGGTGCAATTTGAAGATAGTATTCTATCTTCATTAGAAGGATGTACTTCATGAAACATTCCCTCTCTTAGTCATTTTGAAGGACATGGTGAAGGTGATTGTTGTTCTTAAAGCCCTTGTATGCTCCTAGTTTTCACTGCTGTTATTTCCATTTGAGTCACAGCAAACCAGCCCTGGATCCAGTCTTACAAACTAAAGAGAGACTGAAACTAATATGTGGTGTTTTTCTTTCTGCATGCTTGGGAAATCAACCCAAACAAATGCAGTGCCGTCATTAAGTCTCCTCACAGCCTATGGGCAGCAGAGAGGTGAAGCCTGCTTGGCTGTGAACCAATAGGATTGGATAAGTTTTGTTTTGCCAATCATTAATTCACCCTCTGAACTGGCAGGTTGGTGTGGATGTGTTTTAATATCACCTGACCCTGTACAGTCTGGGTCTCCTGCTCTGGACCTCTTGTTCGCTGAGTTTGGCATTGATCTGAGCAGAGCTGAGGGAGATTGACGCCTCCTTGCCCAAAGACTATCCAGCTGTCCTCAGAAATGTTTCACAGTCTGTGGCTAAGCTTGTTCTTCTGTCAGGACCTAGACGTTCAGGAGGCATCTGTGTAGGGAGTGGCTTATTGGGCTAAGTCTCTGTGGCTGTCATGGGAAGATTGCTAGTTCCCCCCCCCCCTACCCCGAGTAAGGCCCTTACCCCCCCCAGCTCCAGGAGCACCACATGATGGCTCACCCTGTGCTGTGACCCCTGAACTATGAAAAATAACATGGGGTCGGTGAGAAGACCAGATTCCTTGTTCTTGTTCTTGTACGATGGCCAATGAAGGATGATACTTAAAAATATCTGTCCCACATTTCTTTGTGTTGCCAAGGGAGTTTGGGAGTGTTACCAGTGAGCAGGGCAACTCCCCCAGTAATCGTGGCTTTCTGATTAGCAACGACCCAAACCAGGTTTTCCATGTATGCTTGAGGTCCGTTTAGCTGATTTTGCTTGGATCAACAATTTGGTTCCCAGGGGTGGTACCTCCCCCCGGTCACATTCCAGCGAAGTAGCCCGGGTTTTCATGCTGCTTTCCGGCCGCTCCAATTCCAGTGGGGCAACTAACGTTTTTTACAGAGGTGGTGCTATGAAGTGGGTACTGCAGGTTATTAACGGACGATGAAAATGAATTGTTTGCGGCACAATGCCCGCCTTGTCCCCTTGCCTGACAATGGCTTGGTTTGCAGGTTGTTGTGATTGTTGTAATTGGTGCTCATTCTGACAGAAAGAAGCACCAGTATCATATGTTAAGTAATCAATAGCCCCTTTGCTGTCAATTTTGGGTATGAGTTATTTGTGTCTGTGGAGGGCAATCATTCTCTGTAAGGCGATCTAAGCTCCCTTCGTATTCTGCCATCTTATACTAAGATCATGGTGTTCTTAACATTAAAGCCTCTGTGGGATTTCAGCTGACAGGATGGTGTGTTCCACACCCCCCAGCAGGCTGTGCGACGGGATTCTGTCCCGTTTTTTTACAGTCGTGCTGGGTGATGGAAAAACAGCAGTCAGATTTCAGTCTTTCCCTTTTTTTTGTTGAATGAAAGTTCCAGATTTAACGCCCAGCGTGAAGCTAATTAACCAGAGGCCTCAAACTGCCTTGTATTGCCCAAAATAAAAATTAATTGGTTCCTGGCGTCATGGTAACATAACAGTACTGCCGTGTCACTGGGGGGGCAGGGCAAGGTAGAGGGACATTAAAACACGCCCCGTCACAGGTGTGGATGGGTGACGTCATTCCCAGGTGACCTCGTTTGGTGGGGGCTAGACGGGTCCCTCTGTTCGGCTGGTTTGGGGTAGCTGTTCTGGTCGCACGCCGATGCTTCCTGGGTTTAACTGCCGGTGTGAACAGGCCTTTCTGTTCTCGGCCCACGGACTAACTGTGCGAGTGTGTTTTCACAAGGCACCGTTTCCTGTGGACGTCCGCGACGTCATTTGAGGTGTGACTACTTGGACCGCGCCGTCGTGGGCTGAAGGGCGATTTTGAAAACCATGTTGGAAAAAAAAACCATGTAATATAAGCGAACCACTCTGGCAGTAAACATGCTATTAATATGGAATGCAGATGTTTGACAAAAAGTCTGCGGTTTTTACAGATGCCCTGTAACCTACTGGAATGTTTTGGGCTTACGTGAGACTGGGCTGTTGTGGGACAGATAGGGACACCTAATTATTCCTGCCTGATGATGTAATGGTCCTGTTGCTGTGGCAACTCCGATCTGGATGGCATTGGCATCCTCTCTGAGATGCAGTGTATTATCCTATTGGCCAAATGTAATTGGAAATGACTTGTATTCAGTTTAAATTTATTAATCCATTTTCTAGTCACTTGAAGAGGTCTTGGGGTAGTAGGGGATTGGGGCCCAGGGTACAAATCAGGGGGGGCACCTTGTATGGGATGCCAAACCATTGGGGCAATTTAGAGACGTCAGTTACCTGCACGTCTTTGGACTGCCAGGGGCAAGAAAGAGGGATTATAGAAAGGTCGCACGGAGACTGAACCAACATACCAAACACTCCCAGTCACACATTTGCCAGTACTGGGAGTGGAGGCCTTTCTGAATGGGCCTTGTGTTTCCCAGTCTGGCTCAGGCCCGAGTGCCTGTTACCAGCTGGGATGCAGCGAAGGCCTCTCCTGTATCGGCACGGGATCAAAGCCAGTTGCCGGAATCCACTTGGAAGTGGATACATCTCCTCATTCATGGGATGAACGGGGCCCAACAACTAGGAGCGTATTCGGGACCTTCTAGCAGATTCCGATGGCAGGAGCCCTGCTGTACTGCTCAGTGTATCGCATGACAGTCTCTGCTGGGCATTTTGTGTTCGAGCCGGGTGCTCTTCCTGACCTACACCCGCCAGTCCTGTAGAATGGTACCAGGACAATGCCATAAATGCGTGAGCCCTTGTTTCCCTCTGAATCAGTCGATGCG
The DNA here is from genome assembly GCA_019775955.2 of Pollimyrus isidori. NCBI lineage: Eukaryota > Metazoa > Chordata > Actinopteri > Osteoglossiformes > Mormyridae > Pollimyrus > Pollimyrus isidori. Next base: position 2,067,145 of record JABFDZ020000054.1, read on the forward strand.
GGCGGCCTTGTCAGTTCAGCGGCTACAGGCGGCGAGATGGAAACGCGTCATAGATCTGATGGGGTCAGCAGTCACGCACTAAACCAGCCTCCTGCCAAGTCACACAGGACCCTCTTACACATGCGCCCGACCACAGGTTCACCCACGTCAGCCCCTTGTCTCCCAAGGCTCCTTCATTCACCTGCTTTAACAAGGCCTTTGCGTTGCCATGGCGATGTGCTCCGGACAGCTAACCTGGACAGCATTCTGAGGATCCGGTGACGTTCCTTTGTGTGCGTATCAGCAACGCCTATCTGTGGGGCAGCTGGCTAACGTGCTGGTCTCTCTTTTGTTTATAGCTGCTTGGCGTGGCCTTCCTCGGCATCGGGCTGTGGGCATGGAGTGAGAAGGTGAGTGCGACGCCGCCACGGCCCAGTGTGCCCGCGTGAGCATGACTGATGGCGGGCGTGGGTGTCGGTGGGCGTACGAGTGCCTGCAGTGGGAGTATTTCCTCTATGTTCCCATGGTGCGGCCAGAATTTTAGGGGAAAAACACGTCCGTAGAAAAACTGGCTGAATCCAGATGGACCTCTTCAGGTGTAAATTTGAGCTCTGAAGAACCCTTAGTTCTGGCTTAAAATGATGTCAAAAATGTCGGCTTAATCCTTCCGTCCGAGCTGCGCTGAAGGTCCTTAACAGAGCCACACCCCCCGCCGGGCTTCGGGGCATCTTTACCGCCTGGAATCAATAACCCCATTTAACGGGCATGTTCTCAAATAAAGTTCCAATAAAACTGTACTAATAAATGGCAGTGTTAAAAGTGAATTCAATGTATACTGATTTAGTGTCAGCAGTGAGCCGTTTCATTGCGGTGAATTAAGGTCTGTGACGTGAGCATAGCATTAATCGTGTCTCTGGAAAAAGCATCACCAGTTAAGGCGACAGTGCAGAGGAGAACCGTATGCAGGTGAGATATGGCTGCGCTTTAGACACTAATAGGGGTCTGAGATGTAAAGCAGACGGCTGAAGCCTGAGATCAACGGTGAGAGAGAAGCCTTGCCGACAGGCTAAGCTCCGACATATCTGTGAGCGGCTCCCCCTGCTGGTCACTGAGGACCTGCTCTTATTTACATGCCGTCTGCCGCGGTAGGCTACGAGGCAGCGGCCGCACAACGTATGGTTTTGAGAGAGAGGAAGGACAGGGCAGCCCAGAAATGCTAAAACCGCGAACATTCACATCGACGTGGCGGATGAAAATGTGAGGAGCAGGGAGAGTAAATGATGAGTGGGGGAAAGAAATGTTTGGCAACGTGTGACATCTTACAGCTGGAGCCTGCCTGACATACCATACCCCACCTAGACCCCACCCCTGTGGCTTATTAGGGAATTCCCCTCAGTAGCTGAAGAGGCAGCAGACATCTGGCAGACATCGGGAGGGTGGGATACACCTGTAGAATGGGTCCCACTTGGTGTAAATGCAGCAATGAGTCACCAAAGGGGGCAGATGTCAGAGGCACGCAGGATACAGGAAGTGAGGTAATGGCTTTGTCATCTCAACAATCAGGATGGTCCTAGGTCCTGTAAGTGATGGCTGTCAGCTTAACGTGCCATACAATGGCCACCCCTCAGTACCCCTGAGGAGACGTTTGGGAACTGAAGCAGTGTTCATCTAGAATCATTTTTATACACACCCAGATACATCGATTTTTCTTGACTGTCTAAGACAGTGGTTGCCAGTCTTATCCAGATTGGCCCACTGTGTATGCAGGTTTTTGAGGGAACTCCCTGGTTAGATTACTAATTATAGGACTGATTAGCTGAAGAGTCCTCACACCTGGGTTTGAACAGCTGACCTACAGGTTATCCCAAAAACCTGCACACACACCGGCCCTCTGCGGATAAGATTAGCCATCTTTAGCCTAAGACTTTTGCAGAGTATTATAACCAAATTGACTCATCGTTTTATGGATGGTGAATTGATTGCAGAATGATCTGTATGTGTGTGTGATCTCTGGCAGCCTTTCTGAACCCTCTGCTCTTCATCCTTTAGGGTGTCCTTTCCAACATCTACTCCATCACAGACCTGGGGGGCTTCGACCCCGTCTGGCTCTTCGTGGTGGTGGGCGGGGTGATGTTCATCCTGGGCTTCGCCGGCTGCATCGGTGCCCTGAGGGAGAACACTTTCCTCCTGAAGTTCGTAAGTTGACGCCCTCTCCGGGGGGAGAGTCTCAGATTCCCCGCGTCTCCCTAAGAAGCTCCCGGCAACGTTTGCATATGTTGCCATGGCAACGCCTTTTCGGGAATCGGGGGCAGGCAGTGAAATGTCAAAACAAGTTTGAAATAAAAAGCAGTATAAAACAGTGTGTGGGGGGGGGCATGGGGGTCGCTGTTTTGGGAGGTCAGCTGACTGTGTTTACAGTCTCTATGTCCCTTTCACGCTGCTGAAATGGAAGCGCTCACAGAGGTCTCACTTTGGGAGCCAGTAGCTCCAATTGCTCCACATTTTACGTGGGAGGCAGGACTCTGTGGGTGTGACCAGTGTGAAGGCCGTTCGTGAGCCGCAAGGTCCAGACAGGCGTAGAATTTCAGGGCTAGTTAATTTCCTTCTAGCATTTGATTTAATCTCCCGTTTATAGAAGTAAATAAAGATCATAAACACAAATGGTCTTTTTGTATTATATACAATGAGCTTTTAATTTTTTTCTGTGAAAATGTTAAATAAATTTTAACTATGGAAATTACAGAACAGATCATGAGGAATGGTGATAGTGTGTCTCTGACATATGCTTTGTCTCTGATTTCTATGGACTGATGTGTCTTTGACAACAGGAATGAAATTCAAGTTGTTTTTGGATTGCTGAAGACTGTGTGCTGTCCCAGTCTATAGATAACTGGTCTCAAGTTCAAACTGGTTCCACATGTTTTTGTTATGGTACGGTGCTCACGGAAAGTCTTTGGATGCTTGCTAAATTCAGTAAAATTATTGCTGATGTATTGTTTTTATAAAAAGAAACATTGCTTCTTTCATATGTTTACAAAAAATATATTCAAATACATTTGAAACAACTGGAAGTTTTGAAGCAAAACATTCCAAGTACTAATAGATTGTAACCCAAATTGTAGTTGTAAGAGAACTTAAGTTAAATACTTCATTGACAAGGAGTTCCACTGGGTGCTTTTTAATTAGTAATGCCTTATAACACCAAACACTTGTGTTTGGTATCTCTTTGGGAGCCAGTGACAACAATTGCAATTAATAACAAAATGGTTATATGTCAAAAATAATTATGACAATTAAAAGAAACTTTTTGTGTAGATTGTGAAGATGTGTGCAGATCGGTTGAACGTTGCTTGCCAATGGACTTTCGTTATGAAACCAGAAAATTTGCAACATGATTACAGAATTGAATGAGCGTTCCAAAGACTTTCTGTCAGGACTGTAAGTGGTGACTCAGTTGTCCTCGTGATGATAAATATTATGCTTTTCCTCAATGACCAGTGTCCCAGTAGCTAGTGCCGTGTGCAAACAGAGGCGCTCACTTGATGGTGCTCTTCCCAACATCCAGTTCTCCGTGTTCCTGGGGATCATCTTCTTCTTGGAGTTGACCGCCGGCGTCTTGGCCTTCGTCTTCAAGGAGTGGATCAAGGACCAGCTCAACATCTTTATCGACAACAACATCAGGGCTTACAGGGACGACATCGACCTGCAGAACCTGATCGATTTCACCCAGGAATATGTAAGCATGCGGTCGTCGGCTGACGTGTGGCGCTGCCAGGGCTCGGTTTCCGTAGGAACTCCTGTTCAGGCACCTTGCTGGGGTATGTTTCCCAAAAGCATAGTTGCTAACTACATTAGCAACTTGCATAGTTTGAACCATGCAACTGAATGAGTCCAACTACGTAAGTTGCCAACAGGAGATTTTGTGATATGCAGCCCTTGTGTCTGCAGACTCTACAGAGCCTTGTGGTCCTTGTGGACATTCTAACAATCCTGCCAATCGATTTCAGTTAATAGCTAAGCGTGACAAACTAGAGCCAAATGTCGTATCTCCTTGGTTTCCGCCTGAGTCACAATGGAATCATGGCAGAGTGACAGTACAGTCATAGTTTCTTGCTTGCTGGGTAACCAGCTCCTTTTTGTTCTTCCCAGTGGGAGTGTTGTGGGGCGTTCAGTGCTCACGACTGGGACCTCAACGTCTACTTCAACTGCACAGACTCCAACCCCAGCCGTGAGAAGTGTGGAGTACCTTTCTCATGCTGCACCAAGGACCCCGCGGTACCAGCACCCTCACACAAATCCCTCACACGAATCCCCCTCCCCTGTCCTTCACTTCATCCTCTGTACAGCTTAACAGCAGCTCTGCACTCACCCACAGAACAGTTACAGAAGGGATTGAAAGCACACCAAAGAGTCAGCTAGACTTCAACAAAGAAGCTTTAACAAAGGGGGGGGGGGGGTCTCTGATTCAGGTCCTTATTAAAGCCTACATGCCAAAGTGTTTAGGGGTTTCACTAAGCCAGCGCTTCGGGGTTTTAATTAAGCCAGCGCTTTGAGGTTTTAACTAAGCTAGTGCTTTGGGGTTTTAACATAGTCAGTGTTTTGGGAGTTTAAACTAAACCAGCTCTTCAGGGTCTTAACTAAGTCAGTTCTTCGGGGTTTTAACTAAGCCAGCGTTTTGGGAGTTTAAACTAAACCAGCTGTTCAGGGTTTTAACTAAGCCAGTGTCTTGGGGTTTTAATTAAGCTCTCCTCTGTGATGCGGCTGTGGTGGAGGGGGGGCACTCAGACAATGCGGGATGTTGGCAGAGGGGGGGCACTCAGACGATGCGGGATGTTGGTGGGGGGCACAGACCGGTGCTCACATCTCAGGCCAGTTACTGCTAGCTTGGGACCACAGCCCCCCCCAGAGCAGCTCTGTCCCAAAATCAACCGTGGCTCCCCAGAAATATGGAGGAGAATAAGTTATCTTTGCAAATATTTTAACCGAAGTCACATTTTGTTTAGATAAATGGAATATTTGAACATTAGCAGTATGAATGCCATTCAGATAATCACTTAAATGAACAGATATAAACACGTGTACTTTGGTTTTTAAGAATCGATCGCAGATGCTGTCCATCATTTAAAGTGAATCTCGGGCAGCCTTTAGTCTGGTCTGGGAGCCCTTGGCACACGCAGCTGAGCCTAACCCAAAGCCCATGTGATCTCATCGCAGGAGGATGTCATCAACACGCAGTGTGGCTACGACATTCGAGGGAAACCGGTGAGCCGACCTTGCCCCCCCATTCTCTGTTGACCCACCACCTTGCTGTCAATGTACCCCTTCATTGTCCTCTGTTTGACTCCACCCCCTTCCTGCCCTGTTAGCGCTACCTCTTCATTGTGCTATGTAAGCTCCACCCCCTATCTGCTCTTGACCCCACCCCCTTCTTGCCCTGTCATCGCTACCTCTTCATTGTGCTATGTAAGCTCCACCCCATAGCTGCTCTTGACTCCACCCCCTTCCTGCCCTGTCAGTGCTACCTCTTCATTGTGCTATGTAAGCTCCACCCCCTAGCTGCTCTTGACTCCGCTCCAGCACGGGTGGGGCTGACATGCGAGCCCACTGGTCTCGGGGGCTTGGGAGGGTCATCGATGTAGTGGGGAAGTGAGGAGGAACTGATCTACAAATAATATCAAAAATAAAATGCTACAGGACAACAAAGAAAGGTAGGCACCCGAGAAGGCAGAATTATCTTTCTCTCTTCCCTTGATTTATTTAGTTACTCAGTGTGAGAGGCCGTGACCGATCGGTGCCCTCCCCTGGTTGCCTCTTGGCCTTGTGATGAATTTACCATTGTTCCGGTGTTCCTGTGCAGCACGCATGGTGCTAATTAAGTAAGGGTACATCCTGCTGGGGCAGGTGCTGAACCATGAACGGACCCGTACTGAACAAACACCTTTATTTACAGAACTATCCAAAGGTCTTAGACAGTCAAAGAAAATTGTGTTTAGACGATCTTCATGTTGACGTAAGACTATGATGGTACGCCTGTCAAGGTGTGGCAGCTCAGCCACTTCAACACCTAAAATCACTCCAGTGTTTGCAGCAACTGTCCAATACAGCCATGCAATTTGACAGCAGCTATTCGTTTAGCCAATCATTGCCTCACTGACTCTTATTATCATAGTAAATTAATCAATTAAGTGAAGCTGGTGGTAACAGTGAATGTATTCCGAGCTGAAGCTGAGGTATACCTGATGAGATTTGGGAGCTCAGATGGTCTAGATGTCTAGATGGTGTTCATCTAGATAGACATCCAGTGAGACAGCTATCATTTTTTGGAGAACAGAAGAAATTCTTATTTTTTCATGTGTCCTAATGTTAAATTGTGTTTTTTTTGTTCTGAGAAATATATGTCTACTACTGAGATAAATAGCCTTAAACATTTTCTTTGACTTTGCACAGTAAACTTCTCGTTGAGTTTAGCACAGACATGTTCAGAAGCTTCGTAGGAGTTATTTACACAGATGATGGCAGAGCCACAAATTTAGCATCATATTCTTAGGATTCCCGAGATATTTTTGTCTTTTAGCTTTTTTTCTATTGGCGTTTAGCAGAATTCCAGGAGCACTGTTGTGCTGAAGAGTGAAATTTTCCACTGGGTCGTTACCTAGGACGTTGATAGCTGATATTCGTCCCATGGGGCTCCACAAACGAAACGTCTCTGCTCTGGTTCCAGGAGTCGGAGCAGAAGATGTTTATCCACGTTAAGGGCTGCGTCCCCCAGTTTGAGAAGTGGCTTCAGGACAACCTGACTGTGGTGGCGGGGATCTTCATTGGCATCGCACTGTTGCAGGTGAGTGCCTCCTTCTGGTGGCACAGGGGGTTGCTATTTCGCTGCTCATACCTGACCTTCTCTCCACCACACAAGGCTTCCCAGGAATTCCCCTCAGTTTCATCCATCAGCCAAGGCAATCACATAACTTGTAGGCAAAACTGAAAATACACAGAATCTTACAATTTACATTTCTGGGCGGGGTGTCAGTAGAAAAAGAAAAAAAAACAATCTGGCGGCCATAACCCTGGAAAGCCACCATCTGTTTCCAGTCAGTCCCGGAACATTCTATTGCACGATGACCCCAGAGTCCGCCGTCATGTCAGAAGAGTCCCAGACCCTGATGGGATGTGCGGGGGTGTAGGTGGGGAAGGGAATGCTTCAGGGTGACGTAGCACAGCTTCTGGGGCGGCTAGGAGGAATGGACCAGAAGTGGGCCTGTAGTGAAGCATTCTGGGTAGACTAGAGATGCAGCACTGTCCTGCACCATAAGGACCAACTTTGGTTTATACAATGCCCAGATACAATAAACATTCAAAAACACACGCTGCCGCTGAACTGAACTGTTAAGCAGAACACAGCACATATATCACCAGCGTCAGGTGTCCACTTGTATCCATGACCATTTCGACCATAAACTCACCCAGTAGGACACTCAGATCTTCATGTTACCCCCCAGATCTAAGTATAAGACCAGGCCTGACAGAGCTTTCGTAGTTCTTGCTGTGGAACAGCCTGCCCATGAACATTAGATAAGTCAGCAGGATGGGCTTTTCTAATTGACATCTGAAAACTTATTCATACAGGCAAGCCTTTTACTGATGTTTCTCTCTATATATAATATTTTTTTCTTGTGACATTTCTTCTTGAAAGGTGCTATTTAAACAAGCTATATACTTACTTACATAACAATTACTGGAAACAAGAAGCTCCAGGGATCCAGATGTCATTTCTTATCGACGCAGATGTGTTTAAAATTGTCAAACTGTAAGTATTCAATGATTCTCTGGGTAATTGTTTTGTGTGTCCCCCCCACCAGATTTTTGGGATTTGCTTGGCCCAGAATCTCGTGAGCGACATCGAGGTGGTGAGGGAGAGCTGGTGAGCACGCCTTGGCTGTCTCGTGTCTGTCAGGCATGCCTCACATTCGGTTACATGCTTTTACATGCCTTCTGTACCTTCGAGCGTTTGGTGTCTTGTCCAGGACAACAAAAGCAGGTACCTTTGCTGCGTAATATGTGGGGAAGGTCTGGTATTGCTTCTGGTGGCCCAATCCAGCTTCCTCATGCAGAAGACACAAGAATTAATTACAGATAAATTTTCAAACCTGCCCTTGCTCATCTTTGTTTTGCAGTGAATGGATTTGGGATTTTTTTCATGTTTTCTCAGTAATTTTAATCCCTGGTTTTATTATTAACACTTTCAGAATTAGGTAATGCAAAAGATTAGCTAGGTTTTACTTTAAGCACCCATGAGCTAAATATATAATATAGTTGTTTTTAATGTATAGTGCCATCTAGTGGCTGGGATGTATAAAGGCAGTTTATTTTTTAAAATGAATACAAAACAACATTTCAGGATGTTTTACTAAGGGCACCGGGGCATCTTAGGGAAGGTTGGACTGATTAGTAGTGACACGAAGTACTCGTGTGAGACACGGCGGCACTAAGCTTCGGACATAGTGGGGACAGTGCTGGTCCATCGGCTGCCTTGCCAGGGGCATGCCGGGCAGTGCTCTGCCAGAACGGGGGACCTGAGCCAAAAGTCCAGATAAATCGGTGGGCTGCTTTCCATTCCCCGGAACAAAGACCTTCTGTTTGCTGTGGGGATGTCCAGAACTGTGCAGAACAGTATTGACTGCCGACATCTTGTGCCACCCACAGAAACCGGTCGGAGGAATTCTTATTTCTCTCTGTTCCAGCATCTATAGCAACCTGTTTATAATATTGAACCCAGGTCTGGTTGATGGTGGTTGCTGCTGGTACCAGCTACATATGCTTGCCTTCTGAGCATGCCCAGCCTTTTGTCCCCTTTAAATGCCCCCCCCCGACATATCTCAGTAGCAGTGTGACTCTTTCCCTCTCTTGCAGTTTGTACAGCTGAGATTGTAGCCAGCACCCCCTACTGGACTTCCCTGAAAATGCAGGTCGGTATTACTCCACAGCTATTATGACAGGGTTCCCCAATTCCGGTGCTGGGAGGCCAGTCTGTGACAGACTTTGCAGATTTCCCTGCTCCTGCTAAACCTGGAAAATGGCTAGTGAGCTGAATAAGGTATATTTGAGTAGGGAAATCTGTTGCAAACTAGTATTTCAGTACCAGAACTGGGGAACCGTGCACTATGTAGACTGAGTGGTATTTCTGGATTTTTTTCCCCCCCACTAAGAATGATCAGCACATTTCATTCACTTCATTTAAGCGGATTTCTTCTCTCCTTCTGCAAGGATCACGTCAAGCTCATCACATCGACGCCTTTGAGAGAAGGACAGCAGAAGCTACAACCGCGCAACTCAAGAAGCTGATAAACTGGAGAACTACCTGTACAGCATCTTTCACGACGTGTATATACAATATAGATAAATATATTCATAGTTTTGTATGGGTATCATGAGTTTTTCAAACACTGGTCTGTGCAGACTGTCACAGAGAGAGCGGCCATGTACGTACAGTGCATGTCTGATGAGAGCGCCACAGTTGTTACGGCTACTTCATGAAATCACTAAGGCCGGCACTTTGCAGACTACCAGTAGCGAAGTTTACACTCTGTAGTGTGTGTACAATTTTTTTAAATGACTTCACAGTAAGATACTAATTTGTAACGCTAAACTCTCTGATCTGACCTTTTGTATAGGAAGTCTTTACGTGAAACGATCTAACTGCCTAGAAGGTTGTGTCCCTGGTTGTGCACCTGTGTCACTGCAGCCAGGAAGGAAGTTAGCTTGTACTGTGGAGAAATATTACATTGTGTGTCTTATAGGGCGGGGGGGGGGGGGGGGGGGGGGGGGTGACCAAGGAATTTTAA
>JABFDZ020000054.1:2077062-2091153 GCA_019775955.2 Pollimyrus isidori
CCCCCCCCCCCCCCCCCCCCCCCCCCCCCCCCCCCCCCCCCCCCGGTCCTCTGCATTGTTCTAATTAAGATTACGTAATTCAGGCTGGGTGCTGGGTGTGCCTCACAGGAACGGCTGTCTCCTTGCCAAATGGTCGATTTGTAAATACAGCCTCAGACATTGGAGATTGTTCTGTTTCATAGCGTTAAAGGGTAGAATTGTCCCTATTGTTTCCACGTGTGGTGTTTTTAACCCTCCCTGGCAAAAAAAAAAAAAACTGCAGTCAAGGAAATAGTTGAAGTCTGCCCCAGATCTGATGCTGCTCTCTTACTGGAGCTCTCCAGATCTGTGTACCATGGTAAGTCACACAGCCCCAACCTGGAGATTCACGTGTGGAGAAAAACCTGGCTCACCCGACACCGTATTTTGCTACTCTGACCCAGAATTGTGGCGACGTACCAAGCACCAGGGGGTACTGACCTTTGAACTTTCACCTCAACCCCCAACCCCAATTCAGCATGGGAAAATACACCCCCGATGTCTGTACCCACTGCCACAGATGTAGGAAATAAAAACGGGAGGAAATGACAAAACGTGGCGTCTCGTGTGTTCCTGAAGAACAATGACACACTGCTCCTATGTGGCCAGCAGAGGTTGATAGTTCAGGTCCATAAAGTAAAATTCCAGACCAAGATTTTGTTTCAGTCACCCAGTTAAGTTAAAGGGACCCCCCCTGTGGAGACCGGAGACCTTTTGAAGGAACCAGCTAATCTCCCATGGTGCACTTGTTCTAACTGAAAACTGCAAATGTGTGCCGACCCAAGTATGGGTTTTCCGCCATCAGAGCACTTCATCTTGTTCAGCTAGCACCTAAAAGAGCACGATTTAAAGAGCAAAAATTGATGGGTCACAATTAGCTTTAATATTGGTATCATTTTTTTTTGGCCGTCATTTTTAGTCCAGCGGAAACATAGAGGAATCATACTTGCACTTAGTGAGCGGCCCGGACAGGATTTCCCAGCGGTCATGGTGATGAGAAGGGGTGCTGCAGGGAGTGATACACAGAAGCTTGGTGCTAAACACTGTGGCTAAGCTGCTCCTATAGGGATGCTGGCTCTGGCACTCTGTCATGTGACCACCACACACTGAACACAGTCCTGAACACTATAATCGGGAATTTCTTGGGACATTTTAATCAGGGATGACCAGCAGGGGGGCACCCTTCACCAGTTCTCTCAAACAGCCAGGGGGGACGGTGGGGTGGAAAAGGCATCAGCATTAGTCCCATCTATGTGGGTGGGGGGGTGAACATACAGGCCGCTGAGGATGAATGGCGGTACATCACTGACGGGGCAATGAGCAGCCAGCCCAACAGAGGGCACCGTCGTGACAATGTAGAAAAAAATGGTTCTGTTTTGCAGGAAGGATGGTGAGGGCGTCTCGGACGGGGCTCAAGTTTCATGTCGGCATGCAGAGGCGTCATGGCGATGAGCCAGGACGGTGGACGGAAGGTCCCTCAGCCCTGCACCGTCAGTCTCTGCTCCGTCAGTGATGCCTGCCGGGCCACCGTCTGGTTCTCATGCGCTCGCAGCTTGGCCACAACATCCAGGAAGGCCAGGTTCCGCACAGCTCCATTCAGGGGCTCTGCGGCAACACACAGGGGCATGTCTCAAACACAAATCAGATGCGAGTGAGCGCTGAGAATTCTGGGACACCGGCGCTCACTGACCAGAACCCATGATGGAACAGACAAGGATCATGGAGTTGTACTGGATCTCGGGGGCACTGTGGTCATCCGACAGTAGCCCATGCAGGACCTGGACCAGGCCGCTTCTCTCAAAATCTCCCTCTGCCACGCCTATGCGTCACACACAGAAACACACAATGTCAATAGTTCACTTCATTGTCATGCAGACTCTGTATAAGAATATATTCAACTGCAGTGTTTTTTCAGGTCATCTTCAACAGTATTTCATTGAGGCATATTGAGTTCCCAAGGATAGTTTGATTTGCTTGACTGAAATTATTCACTCCACACAGGTACTGGTATTGGATTAGAGGATAAATTAGCAGAGGTTGTGTGCGCCTTGTGAGGCCACCAGGCATCCCACCCCCCATTTAGCAAAAGAGAGAGCCCCCTACAGGCGGAAACAAAATGACCACCCGTTGCTGGCTTGTCCCTTTTGTGCCCTTACCCAAGTCCAGGGCTGCGATTACCCCAAGGGCCACCAGGGATTCGTTCTGCATGATCACATGCTTGTTCGTCGACATGGCAACCAAGTGCTTCACGCCACCTTCCTGGACGATGGTTCTGACCACATCCTGGGACAGAGCGATGGGAAGACAGTGTGACTTTGTATTCCCAGGGAGCACGTGAGTTTGTGGAATGGAATGGGGGTGGGGCTGGAGATTTGAGCGCTGGCTCGTGTGACTCACAGTTTCCAATTGGACTAAGCATTAACAAAAAGCCTTGCAAATAACTAAAACAGCCTCAGAGTGGAACACATTCAGCTTGGAACCGGAAGCTGGCCACATCCCTCTGGACGTGTGCGGGCATCATCCAGCTTGTTAATATTGAGCACCAGCTTCCAGTGGGTTCCTCGTGGGAAGGAGACAAACATAGAGCCATAGGCAGGGTGATAAGTGCCTTAAATCATTAACTTGGTCTTTAGTTTTAACCAGTAAGAATTATACCACAATATTAAACATTTGGCTTGTATGCAATTCAAATGGCTGGTATTACGTGTGCGATTCTACAAAATTGATCAACCCTCCTGAACATACAGATTAGGGAACTCAATGGTGCTGTGGTATAACTGCCCTTTAACACTGACCCCCCCTGTGTGCCTGGTGAGCTTCGGGTCTCATCTACAGAAACTGGGCAGGGGTGACGTAGTAACACAAACGCAGGTGGTTCAGGGGAGAAGAGGTCAGGGTCAGGTCCTGATGGACATTTGTAGGTATCTGATCATGGTTTAAGGGAGGTTCTGCTGTATGTGTGCATGTATGTGTGCATGTGTGTATGGGTGGGGGGGTGAGCAGCAATGTTTACCAGGAGCTTCTGCGAGTTAATTGACCTCATGAGGGTGTCCTGGTTAAGAGCAGCTGTGGTATTTGATGTAATAGTGGCCGGATGATGGGGTGTTTAGATGATGATGAAGGCATGTGGCGTGTGAGAGCCTCTGGCCCCTCACCTTTGAGTTGCTGTGCCGGATGAGGGCGGAGAGCAGCCGGTTGGACTCTCCCATCACCCCAGCGTGGTCCTTGGCATCACACCATTCCAGCAGCCGCTGCACCAGTATGGGGTTGGTGCCCAGTTGCTCCGCGGCCTGCGCTGCACACCCAGGCACAAACAAGGATGTCAGGGGCGGGTGGCTCCTCACTCCCGCCTAAAGCTACCGGCTTTCTCTGTGTAACGGTGACCTCACGCTCCCATGTGCGCCAGAGGCTAATTTGATAAGCGACCGTTTCGCTCTGTGTGATTATCAGCTAATGGCCAGGCTGCCTGTCCTCCGTGCCTCCAGGGGGCAGCAGACTCACTCTCAGGGTTCCCCCAAACACCCAGCTGCTCTTCCCGCCTCCACCACAGATGCATTCTGGGATCGTTTAAGCAACAAACGACACCTTGCACAGCTCTTAAATAATCTACTATACTTCTCAGTACCTCCATCTCTGATAACTGCCAATTAGCGATGGCCACATGAAGCCTTATGAACCACTTGCTGCATTTTTTGACAGCACTTTGATGTTCGCTTTGCAGTAAGGCAACAGAGGGACTGTCCCGCCTCTTTTCAAGGCTCTCCACATTAGCACGCCCCCTAGCTGTGGGAGGATGGCTCCTGCATGCCTCAGTCCAACAAATCCCACTGCTGTGGGTCCTAAAAATAAAGCACCTCTCCCCCACAATAGTACTGCTTGACTCCTCACCTCCACTGCATTCCACACACCTGGCTGAAGTCCACATTAGTCTGTGACATTTTCTGGCTCCCCAGGGGAACAGCTATTGCTCAAAAAAGGTGAAAGCAGAGAGCCCTGACCATGTTATTTAAAGAGCAGCGAGGTGCCGCGCGCGAAGCGTCTCTTAGAAATGTCCTCCTTTCTAATTCCCCTGCTCCGCATCATAACAACATCGTCCGCTGCTATTTTAGGCGGGAGTCGGACACATTGGGAGAGCCACACATAGGCACTCTGTAAAGGCACCAGGACCGATGTCAGCCCACAGTTCCGGGGGATTTTAGGGTCGACTCTCACTGGCGTCGGACCAAACGGCCGGAGCCCGGGCACTGACGTACTTACCCTGCGTATCTATGAGCATCCGCAGTGCCCCCAGTAGCTTGAACTGCACCACGGGCATCTCCGAGGGCAGCAACTTCAGCACCACGTCCGCCGTGCCCATCAACAGCATTTTGGACTTGTTCACCACTGGGGAGGGGACCGTCAATGGAAAAGCTGCTCAGTCACCTAAAGATCATCTCTGCCAAAAGTACATTCAGACTCTTAACACTTTTGATGTTGAGTTTCCTGCTTTTGTATTCGTATATGTCACGTGGACCAAAACCTGCAGTTTAAAAACTATTAGGGTGACGGTACACAGGGCAACTTTTAGATCAATGTTGCTGGGCAATGCCTGCTGACCAGTGTTGATTGGGTGCTTTCCCATTGATTCTGGGCAACAGATTTGTATTTGAAACACAAATACATCGGCAATGGGCAACTTTTTGTGTTCATATTCAGTTGCCCTTTGTCTCACTTGGTTGGAAATTGCCCGGCAATATTGCATGACATGTTGCCCTGTGTATTGTCACCTTTATGGAACTTTTTTGTGGTGTCCCAGTCGGCTGAGGAAGCAGTCAATCCGCTGAGAGTGGGAGGGACTTGGCAGGCAGATCAGCCAATCTGGCAGTGTTTGCTCGGTGGAGCGGGCGCTCACCAGGGATGGCGAGGTTCCTCACGGCGCTGAGGGTGGCGTGCTGCACGGCAACGTTGCCGTTGACGACATGGTGCTCCAGCAATGCCAGTAGCTTCTGCACGATGCCCATTTCCACCATGTGGATGCAGTTTGCATCTGAGGCAGGCACCATCAGACCAGAATATATTTAAACAGGTAACAATGCCATTTTATTGCAGTCTGCTCCATCCTTGGTGGGGGGGGGCTCACCGTTACGGGAGAAGTTGGCAATGGCCAGAGCTCCAGCCAGTTGCAGCTGGTGACTGTGGGAGGGCACCCATGAGAGAACCTTCTGGAACACACAACCCGCACCTCCCTCAAACAGCTTCTGCATGGATTCATCTGGAAGGAACATCACAAGGGACATTTACTGAGCATTTTGGGCAGGGGGTGAGGTCCATTCACCTGCTAAATATACCCTCATGTCAGCCCTCTAAGGCCAACAGCAAGGACACTGGCATTATATATCAGCATCGGGTGTTATTTATAAGGGGGGGTGGGGGTAAAAAATGAATGCTCTCCTGCAGCTGAAGGGCACAACTGCCCCCCCCCCACCAGCCTGAGGAAACGGCTGTTCACGGCTCTATTCAGCTGAAATCGGCTGTGACAGCAGACCAAGGACAGCTGATTTGTAGGTAGAATTTGGCCCCAGAAATTGGTGGATCATATGATTCTATCAGAAGTAGTTTTGGAGCTGCAGCCTATGGGCCCTATTGGCCAGTTAGATTTTTTTTTAGAAGTGATACTTTGTCATTCAGTTGTTTATGACTTGCTGATTGGTTAAAACTTCTAAATGCATCTTTTTTTGATGCTCTTTATACTGTATTTTCTGGTATGTGTGCTCTGTTTCTGATGTCGGACGTTTGAAAGAGCAGCACTAGCTAGATCTGACCCAGAACACCCCAAAATTGGGTGTAAAGCTTAAAGATTGACATTACTGAGATGTGTATATATAGTGAGGTCTCTTTCTGGTTGACATATATGAGGGAGCGTAAGCTTGTCGGTTTGCTGATCTTCTGATGCGATTGCTCCT
The DNA here is from genome assembly GCA_019775955.2 of Pollimyrus isidori. Taxonomy (NCBI): domain Eukaryota; kingdom Metazoa; phylum Chordata; class Actinopteri; order Osteoglossiformes; family Mormyridae; genus Pollimyrus; species Pollimyrus isidori. The sequence goes on from JABFDZ020000054.1 coordinate 2,083,023, forward strand.
TACTGCTGTCTAATACGTGTCACTCTACCTCCTAGAAGCAGCTGCACTATGAGGTCTGAGGCCATCTTCAGCTCGACCGCATCTTCCTCCAGCTCCCCATCCACCGTCTGGTCCACCAACTCCAGCAAGCATTCCACCAAACCAGCTTCCACTAGCTGCATCTTGATTCGGTCTGGGGAGGGAGGGATGGAGAGTCAGAAGCCCCCCTACACACACACAACATGACAGACACATTACATCACACATGGGTCTGGCACAAGCAGAGGCACAGCAGACTAGGGGGTGTGAGGATTAGCGATGAGAGGTGGAGAAACCAAAGATGTGGAACCAGAAGTGATGAGTTTCTCTCCGTGGAGCTTCCTGCTCTGCTCAGAACTTCCTTATGAAGAAGGCCGTGTATGAGAATGTCGTCAACATGGCACTCGCATGATAACACATTACAGATGAAAGTTCGATATCTAGAAGCGTTTTAATCGGATGTGGTGAGCTTTTCAATGGGGTCTGAGACCCTGTTGTGATCTCCGTCTGCTTATATCTTCTTGAAAAGTGATAGAGAGAGAGAGAGAGAGAGAGAGAGAGAAAAACTTGGGGCCCGTTGTGCTCAATACGAACAAAGACCTAAAATCCCTGAGGTGTCTTCAACCAGACCAAACTCCACATCAACAAAGCCTTAAAGATGTTCTTGCAGTGGATGCCATATGATAGTCCATGGATGACACTGCTTGTTGGGTACTTGTTCTCTGTCTTTGCAGCCTCTGATAATACCCTTGTGTCCCCCCTGCCCCTCCCCAGGCCTCACCGTTCTCTGCCAGTGAGGCGAGGACTTCCAAGATCATCTCCTTCTTCTCATGCTCCACCTGCCTCTGGAGGAGCTTGACCAGCTCCCCAGCGATGTCTGTGGAGGCAAACTGCTCCTTACTCGACTCTGAGGTTGGACAAAAGAGAAGGTCCAGTCAGCCATTATTTACCCTACAGATGTTCTTCTGCCAACATCAGCAGCCCGGAGTTTTAAAGAGACGCTTATCTTTAACAACATACAGGAAGTAGCATTTTATTTATTAAAACACTACTGGTGGGAATTGACTCCCAGCGACAGCAGCAGGTTGAGTTTCCGGGCATTATAAGCTTCTCGTCACCCTGTACCGTCGCGGTAACCCTGAGCTCACCCAACTCCGCCAAACTGGTGAAGGCAGCCAGGCACATCTCTGTCACTGCTGCATTGTGGGATTGGACACTGAGAAGCTTCACCAGGGTGGGGATCACGCCCAGGCTGACCAGCTGTGCTTGTAAAGATTCTGAGGAAAAACAAATGAAAATTGTGTGACTGCCCCCCCAGTAGCCTATTATAATTAACATGCTTTTATCCAAGGCAATGCACATTTGTGAGGGAAAGCAAGGTCAGTCAGTCCCTGGAGCAATTGGGAGTTAAGGACCCAAATGTGAATCAGTGGGATTTGAACCAATGACCTTCCAAACACAAGCAGGAGCCTTTCAATGTCCTAAACTGCTAAGATGCTTACTTTGCCACCAATTGGAAAAAAAAAAAACTTCATAAAAGACACTTTTTGTTTCAACCAACCACATACTCAACTCAGCTGGCTGAAACGAAATCTTGGTCTGGATTTGTACTTTCTGAACCTGAATTTTCCACCTCTACCTGGGAGGCCCGCCCCCCCCCATCCAGAAAAGTGATTATCATCTGACTTCTGGCCCTGTTGGGAGGACAGGACGGCATAGAATAACCCATAGATTAATGTCTTGGATTGTATGATAATGTGAAGCCGTCTCCAAGCCAGTGTGTTGTGGCATTTCAGTTGCTCGGATCCTGTGCTGTTGCAAACGTTGTTAAAGTAGCTTTGAAAAGGTCCTGTCTTTCTCTTCAAATAACGCCCTATTTGCCTAAATTAATTCCACAGAAAGCCGCAGAATGAGAACCAGACCCACCGTGTCCTGAGATGTCACTCTCCTGTGGTACGTTCGTCAGCTGCCATCCACACACTGACCCTGCTTCTGCCAGAGAGCCACAAGTCAGCCGGCTTCCTCACTAATGCACACGTCGTGCCAGGAACAAACAGAATGCCAGCGATCGTTATGGAAACGGTGGTCCATGGGAACAGTTCTGGATTGGAGTTTAATAACACCAATTCATTGTCGGAGCGTCAGCTTCGGAGTATTCACGCCAATGGTCTGTTTGACTTTGGGGCTGTGGATTAGTGTTTAATTACTCTGAATTATTGGCGGTACAGATGCACCTCCCTTTACGATGGTTCAACTTACGATACTTTGCTTTTACGACAGTGTGATAGCGATGCACATTCCTGCGCTATCCTGGGTATGCCGTACGATACTTTCTGCTGATGCTGGGCGATGGCAGTATCCACCCATCCACGACTGCAGTCTCCGTAGCGACTGCAAGCATCAATATCTCATACAGTGTTTAACAACGTATCATACAGTGCTTTTTTCCCTGTTTACCCTATTATACTTGTATTCATTTACTTACTTTTCAATTACTGATATTTAGTTACAGTATTTATGTATTTTGTGACAGTAGCTTTTTACTACCCCAAGTTGAGGAGCATCAGTACTCACTCCAGCTGATGGGCTATAAGCAGACGTGTCTGCCAGGGGAATTCAGCGACCCCCGAACGCCATGCAGATGTGGCCACCATCAGTACTAATGACAGCCACCGTGGGGCCACAGGACGGTGTACAAACATTGGGCAGCTGGCTTCTGCTTGAGGCCATTAGCTGCGTAATTGAACTTCTGCTGTTCGTGGATTGAGTGCCGGTCCTGGGTCCCCCCCCCCCCCCCGTTTTCTGCCTGCTTAACTGGTGGTCACTGGGAAGCCTCTGTTAGCGCTGACTACGTTAATTACAATTATATTCAGTAATAAGCTGCAAATAAACATGGACAAATTACATCTGCTAAGAGTGGTGTTAAGAACGGGGGGGGTGACTCAGTGGATTAGGACACAGTGCTGATCAGAAGGTTGTGGGTCCGAGTCCCACAAACAGCAAAGGGATTTCAGCATCAGATCTCTCAGCAAGACTCTTTATCCTCAGTTACTGTGGGGGTTATTGAACCCTGCTTCCACACCCCCCCCCCAACAAAAGGAAAACATCTGCTAAAAACAAATTAACCCTACCTAACAGAATCACTGTCACACGAGAGTGAGACTGTGTTGGGTTATTAGGAGGCAGGGTAGGGACAGTGTTTTGCACGATACTTTTATGTAAAGCAATTTAAAGCAGAGGGACAGGTTATACCTTGTACTCTTTGGGATTCAAACTCAACCTTCGCACTGCTAGCACAGCATTCTACTTCATGAGCTACAAGACTTTGCAAACATGACACCACCCTCCTGGACTGAGAGAAATGGGCCCACTGCAGAGATCAATTGCAGGAAAACAGCAGGACAACCAGGAGAGCTAAGAATGTATACTGTAAGACACATGGGTGATTCTAGGATTTTTGAAGATGGGCGGTATAAGAGGGGCCATAATTCATAAAAAGTGGCCAACCTGATTAGCCATAGACATGATTTGAATTAATGATTGAAGAGGGAGTGTGCACTCTGGGGGCCAATCAGCTTTTGGCTGGGGGCCCCTCCCATACTGTATATACACCCCTGATTGGACAGCCCACTATCAGCCACGATGCACGTTAGTCCGTAATGGCTGCTGCCAAACGTGACTGAATTCTAACATCTCATGAACTGCAGAAATACAGTTATAACCCAAAGGCAGTGGGCTTATCATGAATTTGCGGCGTCCACGGAGTCAGCGAAGTCAGCGTCGCTGCCTCGGCCGTCTAGTCTGTCCCTGTCATTCTGTCACGTTGTCATACTGGATGCTGAGGGCCTCGAGCATCGAGCTCTCCAGCAGGAACATCAGTGGACTAATCTGACAGGGTGGTGGAAATCAGTGTCGCACGGCCTGGTCCCCTCCGCCCGAGGATGTCAAAGATGCACCGCACCACACCGCCCCATCCCCCCCCCCCCCCCGGCACGGCGGCAACGAGTGCAAAATGTCAGCTTACACAACTTCCTGTGGACAAACGTGGCACCACTTCATGCACAATGGGGTCATTATAGTTTAGAATTATTATTTATTTTTATATGATTGTGCATTTTCATTTGAAACCCCAGTTAGATTTAGTTTTCAGTGTGGATTTATGGGTTTTTGTTTTACAGATATATTTCTATTAAGTTTTTATATATTTTAGTTACAGCTTAAATTAGTAATTCTATTTCAAGGGGGTAACAAACTTGCAGAGCTAGTCCGATTTTTAGAGAATCCTTTTTGAATACACAGTGCACATTACATACTAATATCCCTGAAATGGGCAAAACTTAAAGATAAAGTAATCATTTCATTAGGTACATCCTAAACAGTATTAAAAATGGTAAAGTATCTGACATTTTATTTATTTAAGAATTTCAGAAGCAATGTTTATAATTTCCAGTTAGTTGTAGTTTTTTTTATTTTTTAATTTCCTCATCTTATTTTATTCCGGTTTATGAAATTGTTTTCTGGTAACACTTTACTTAGGGGGAACAAGTACCTTAGTAACTCAGTCACTGCTCAAGTACAAATCATGAACCAATGTAGTAGCTGCATGAAACACATGAATTGTTATGTTTGATTAATGATGAACGAACATGGGATCGGTAAGAAACCAATACTTAATTTCTGATTAATACATTAAGTAAAGTGTGTTACATTAAGTGTGTCCCTTGATGTAAAATGCTACCTGTTTCCTTATAGTTTTTAGTTTTCATTAATGTTACTGACCTGGGTGCAGACACAGCTGACCACTCACTGCGACTCTGGTCTCGTTGGGGTTTTTTTCCATTTAACAGAGATCATCGGTCAGTCAAAACAGATTAAGGCTGAGAGGAAACCCAACAGCAAAACTCCGGACTGGCGTGTGTGATGATAAGACGGGTTACATTCATAAGGGACCGTCCTCGGTCCTTCCCTCCATCTTCAGTAACCGCCTGGCCTATTCAGGGGCACAGGGGGTCTGGAGCCTATGGGCAGGGAACTGGAAACAATGGCCAGCTGACAGCCCCATCTCTCTCCTCCAAAGCTTAGAATTTGTACGCTCAGAACAATTATTCCACTGGTGGAGAGAGTTATATTGCCTGTTAATAGCTATTTTCACACACAGAACTGGGAGAGAATTCAACCCCCCCCAGCACTGGAGGTGTGAAGCAAAAGTGCTGCCGTCACGCTTTAAAGCAGACACAGGAAACAAAAATGCGAAAATCAACGAGCACCATGGCAACGTTTACTCGTGCGTGCGCAGCTGACACAGACTAAAGAGGCGAGACACCGTATTCAATATCCAGATCTCTTCAAATCATCAATCCCCCATCAATCACAGTGCAGCATCACCCCGAGTAACTCTACCCGCGTCCTTCGCAGGTGCAGAATGAGAGGATGAGATCACTGCCGGTTCCACCTAGGCCCTTGGATATATTCCAGAATTTCTGTTCCCCAAAAGTTACCGGTACCTTGCTGGACAGCTAGATGAACACCGCTTCAGTTCCCAAACCTCTCCTCAGGGGCACCGCTGCCATTCTGTGTTTGTTACATTTCACCACCAGCTCACTTAACTGATTAAACTAATTAAATTCATTAGTTAAATAACTTAAAGACGTATTGACTAGCCATGCGAAGGGTGCTAACGGTCAAGTCAAAAAAATCCATGGGTGTATTGGGTGACCGCTACCAAATACTGGGGTGACTTTAGGAGAGGTTTGAAATAGCTAAGCCGACACAAGTACACACTTGGTTCATACACACTTTGACAGACATTTACACAGTACAGTGGTACCTCGGTTCTCAGACTTAACTTGTTCTGGACTCCGGATAGAATCCTAAAAAGTTTTAGTTCTGATTGAATTTTTCCCATAAGATATAATGGAAAACCAATTAATTGGTTCATGCACCTCCCCCAAATTACACCTAAATATGTTTTTTTTTTTTAGCATTTAAACACAAAATGAACAGGATAAGACAAGAGCATTTTTTTCTTAATGGCTTCCAAAACGATAAAGATCTTATCCTAACATTACCCCTGTCCTGCCCCAAACATCTCCTCCTTCCGTGTGCCACATCCCCCCGTTAACCTCTTGTGGGATCCCCATGTGACCAGCTAGTTGTTGACATTAGTCCTCTGTATTAAGTCCACGTTTCAGTTTGTTTCCCAAATCCTGTCATTGGGTGTATTCGACTTGCTTATAGCTCTGGCTTAAAGCAACGCATTCTGATCCTGACGCAATGCATTAGATGCATTGTGACCTCTCACCTGGCTGCACAAACTGGAACCACCTCCATGCCCTTATTGGCTGAAGAGTTAAGTTACAAGCATGAAGTTTGTATCCTAGCCAGTTATGATGCATAATCTGCCATTTCTTCCGAATATCACATAAAGCAGTGCAAACTGGTTCAGTTACATTACCTGGTTAAATAAATTTTAAATAAATTACATAAATGCTCTAATAGTAAGTTAGTGGTTTATTTATTGTGTTAGTTACTATAATGTTGCGCTGCTTTGTTTGGTTAATCGTCCAGTTTGTGAAGAAGGCATTCAGGTTAGAATAATGCACTGTAGTATTTCCTGTCATGTACAATTTATATTAGGTAAGCGTGCACGGTTCGACTTCTGATATTCAGATCGAGTTCAAGCTGGTTTGTTCAACTTTCAAGAAATTCGAGTTGAAGTGAGTTTGAGAACCGAGGGACCACTGTATTGTACTTTAAGTAAAAACCTGAATAGTTATCCTGTTCGTAACTGAGGCCTACGAAGCAAACATTAACAAAGTAACAGATTTGATGCCACACTACAGTAGGACAGGATGTCACTATGAGCCATATTCAGTGGATGAGCTCTCCCTTTCCCTGAATTTATTCATATGTAGATGTTCCCAGATGGCATTCCCCTATACCTCAGCCACAATTCAGGCAGATGCCTTTGACGAAATGTTGTCATTTCTGCCAGGACTCTTTAGTTGCCGCTTCCGGAACTGACTTTCAATCTGGACCCTTTTCATGCTGTAACCTTTCGAGTTCCACACTCGTCATTCTGTGCTTCCTGAAAGGATAACGCCTCCGCCAATCCCGACACGATCGTCTGATTCAGGGAGCTGCATCATCTGGATTCCACTTCGAACAAACAGCACCGCTTCTGTCAGCTTGGAAGCTCACTGGATCAGCACTGCGCTGAAAGCCAGTTATTCAGATTCTGGGCTCTTCCCCTCATGGTGTTCCATTTACGCCGCAGGGCAAACATCGGTACCGAAGGCCTCCCGATTCCTCTGGTGCATTTCTCTTAAAGCTGCTCTGGCAAGGAGGCCTGGTCACAATGTTCCCTCATTTTTTTAATCAAGTTCATCTGTTGTTTCCCATCATTCAGGGCCCCAAAACAAACGTAGAACAGGTTTTAATGCCTTAAAAAGCCATAACCTTTCTAATCCTAAACCCTGCTACAGTTGGTTAACCCTAATTTGGGGACATTGGGTGACAACAGGCCTTTGGAAAGTGCGGAATATGCTATTAATCAAGTTAACCTGTGGTTGGCCATTGTATGGGGGGCTTGAGCGATCATAAAAACAGGTTTTACTGTATAAAAATACACAAACCTTCTGGAAAGCATGAAATATGCTATTAAATTGGGTTAATCTGCTGCTTCCCATTATTCAGAAACTCTGAACCTTACAGAACCATACATTAAAAAATATGTTGCGGTGTCTAAAAAAGCTGTAAGCTTCCTAAGCCTAGCTTCAGATGACTGACCCTAACCTGGGGACGAAGTGTGACACAACAGGCCACTGGAAAGTGAAATATGCTATTAAAAAGAGCACTTGATTTGAAGCAGTTATTCTTTGCATGAAAATCAGTAGAACCATCCTGGCCTAGACGTTGGTAGTCAACGCTGTCACCGTCACCATCTTGAGAGAGCTGGCATATGGTTCGGGAAGCCGGCGGTGCTACTCGGGAAGCCGGCGGTGCTACTCGGGAAGCCGGCGGTGCTACTCGGGAATCCGGCGGTGCTACTCGGGAAGCCGGCGGTGCTACTCACGGCTCTCGTAGCAGATGTTTCCCAAGGCCCGGCCCGTCT
>JABFDZ020000054.1:2100132-2122025 GCA_019775955.2 Pollimyrus isidori
TGGTACAGGTGAGCTGGGAGCTGAGAGGAAGCAAAAACGTGGACTGTCCAGTGTTCCCCGAGGACTGGGTTGGGAAACACTGCACTAGACTACTGAAAACTAAGCACCGACTGTGACTATGACCAGAGGAACCATGAACTTATATTTCACATTTGAAAAGTAATTTGCTAATTTGTTTCATTTGGCTGAGGGTAACATGTTTCTTTTAAGATCTTTCTAATCATTAACTATAGATTTTTCCGGATCTTTTCGCAGGCGTGGCTGCTCTGAATTCAGAAGTGTCATTCCGCATCGGGTTCTGTGTGATAACTTATTACCTATCAACCACTGCTTTGGCTGTTTGCCTGGGTAAGTTGACCCCTCCACACCCCCCAAAACACATGCAAGCCTAACTTAGCTAATCCATTATGGTTTTCCAGGGATGCTGTTAGTTGCAACAATCAAGCCCGGACTTTCACACGGACCCCAAAGTGTGGTCTGGAATGGGTCTGGAGAACATGACTCCACTCTGGATGCCATGTTGGATCTTATCAGGTGAAGGATCACTGACAAGTCCTCTCTTGAAATCAACCACTATTGCGGAGCACGGAATTCTTATATACGTGCATTAAATCTGTGTTGACTCTGTCAAGGAGGCTTTGAGATGTGGTGACCATCCACTGAAAATGTGACCTCAATCCCCTGTTTTATTTTGCCTGCAGGAATATGTTTCCTGAGAATCTCGTCCAGGCTTGCTTTGAACAGGTACAGTATGATCATGCAGTGGTGCAGTGATGACAGTTATTGACTGCAGCTTGAGTCAATGTACAGATGGATTATGTGTTAACTCCAAACTTTATTTATAAGTGAATTTGCTAAACATCACAATGCTGTATTTAATAAAACTTTTACTTTTGAATTTCATTACCCTGAGGGTATTCCACTGCTGTCTATTTTTGCTTCAACTGTAGTATAAGACGCAACGGAAAGAAGCTAGACATCAGAGCATGCTCTATGGGAACCCTGAACACACGCCTGGGCCTGTCACCATGACAATGCTCTCCCCACAGGTAAAACCAGCCTTTGACATTGCAGCTAGGGACATAAAAAACCAGCTGGCCTCAATGCAAGATAACAGAATATAAATGTATTACGATTTTCTGATAGGGTGGTCCCCAGCCTTGTCCCCTACGCTGCCTCAGGTTAGGCCAAGGATAAGCAGCTGGAAGATGGATGGATGGGTATCACATTTGTGCCCCCAAAATATAAATAACCTTTTGGCTTTGCCTTCTCAGAACCTGACTAAGGAGTACACCATAGTTGGAGTCTACACCGGCGGGATCAATGTTTTGGGTCTCATCGTCTTCTGCGTGGTGTTTGGGCTGGTCATCCGGCAGATGGGAGACAAAGGCCGTATTCTGGTGGAGTTCTTCGATGCCCTGAATGAAGCCACCATGAAGTTGGTCCAGATCATCATGTGGTGAGGACAAAAAAAAACAAACTAATGTTAACTTTAGGACATATGAAAATGAAGGCAATAAAAACTAACAAGAATTTCTTCTTTTCTTCATTTGCTGATATCTTGTTTATATATCTAGACGAACACTGATTGAGTAACCAAACCTCTCCTCAGGAGAACCTCAGCCTTTCCACATATTTGTTAAATTTTGCTACCAGCTAAGTGAATTACATAAATTAGTTTAAAAACATCAATGGTACTGATGAGCCATACAAGGTGCACCAGTGGTTGAATAAAAAAAAATCCATGAGTGTATTGAATGGTCGCTGCAAATACTTGAGTGACTTCAGGAGAGCTTTTGAAATGGCTAAGCTGACAGACTTTGACAGATATAATGTCAGTTTTATGTCATTATGAGGATCATTTAAACATGATTTTGCACAGTAGCGTACACGTCAGTGAAGGGTTCCACTGCCTCCTCTCTGTTTTTACATTTCGTTCGCAGGTACATGCCTGTCGGAATACTGTTTCTTATAGCAGCCAAAGTGCTGGAGGTGGAGGATTGGGGCATCTTCAGGAAGCTAGGGCTCTTCATGGTGACCGTGCTGTGTGGGTGAGTGGCTGCCACAGCTTTGTGTTGTAGGACTCTATGGCGCCCCCTGCTGGCCTTTACACTGCTCAAAGTCTAGACCCAGCTCTACCAGCATCTGATGCGTATAAATTCCACAGAGACTCATTAGTCAGAAGTCACAGCTGTGCGCTAATGCATTCAGAGCTAGTGGAGTTAACACTGGGAATCATAGTGTATAGTAAACACCAGTTTTCTAGGTCCTGCTCCAGGTTTAATTCCATGCACATTCCATGCACAACGTTTCATAAACCATTTTCTGAACCCATTAGATGGTACCCTTGGTTTGCTCTGGGACATGCTATGAGCCCTTTTTTGAGCGGAGAGCGTCATCTAGTGGGTCCAGAAAACACAGCAAATGGTTCAGGATGCATTGTTTCGGCTGTCATTACAATTTTGAGTCATAAAGTGATCAGGGAATTGATTTTTTTTATTTAAAAAACAGTGCAATTATGTATAGCCCTTGAATAATTTCTCTGGTTTATGGCCAACATTTAGGAGAAGGAGGAAGTTCAAAGATATAGTGACTCTAACTCATTTGATGTGTATTTTCCCCTTTTCTCCAGACTCTCGATCCATTCCTTAATTTCCCTCCCATTTCTGTATGTGGTTATCGTAAGAAAAAATCCCTTCAGATTCATCTGGGGCATGGCTGAGGCCTTGATGACTGCCTTTGTGCTCTCCTCCAGGTACAATAGACTGTGTATAAATTGTCTCCAAAAGTGTTCAATTAATTTCCAGAGAATTCATGAAAGGTATTTGTGAAGCAGGTGAGCAATGTATTGGATATTTAGTTTTATCAACCTTAGGACTGTGAAAATAATGAAATAAACCTTAAATAAGTAGTTGAAAAATGGAAGGATGTATGAAAGCAACCATTTTGAGTTAGCATTAAGAAACGTTCCGTCGCATAGTTTAAAAAAAAATGTAAAAGCACAGATTTGATGTCCTGCTTGTTTGCAATTTAACGGCTAGCTCAGCCACATTGCCAATCACCTTCCGCTGTGCAGAAGAGCACAACAGGATCGACAGGAGGGTCACTCGCTTCATGCTGCCAGTGGGCGCCACCATCAACATGGACGGCACAGCGCTCTACGAGGCCGTGGCGGCTATATTTGTGGCTCAGTTGCACGATTATGACCTGGATGTGGGGAAGATCGTCACCATCAGGTATGATGACTGGGCTGAAATGTGTCATTAATAGATGGAAAAGCTGTCCCTGTAAACCCACCATGAGGTTACTCCTGGCTGTTGGTTCCTCTTACTGACCTTTCACAGGCATTTATTGAAGTCGACCACAGAGCTGTTTGATAGATCTTTGAAAACTGGTTGAGAGTTACAGCGTTTCCTTGGTTGTTTGCATTATCCGCAGTATTACGGCGACAGTCGCCAGCATCGGAGCGGCGGGTATCCCCTCTTCTGGCGCTGTCACTACGCTAATGGTCCTGACCTCCGTGGGGCTGCCGGTGCACGACGCACCGCTGCTCATTGCTGTGGACTGGCTGCTGTGAGTCCCCCTCTTACATTTGTGCCTTGCGTACCAGCAAGGTCACTTTTGATTCGCTCCCACGCTGGAAGAGCAGAGGCTGGCAAATTGAAAAGTGCGTTTTGAAAACTGGTCCGATCAATCCACAGAAAAGAAAAAAAAAGGAGTCGGACATCACTGTCGTTCACTTGATGTAGTGCAAGCAGTGTGTCTAACTAAGATCATATCATATAGTTTGCATAGTGATTTTCTCTATGACTGAAAATCGTGCCAGTATAAATGTGATTAGGCATTATATTGAAATTGGGTTCTCGTCTATCATTCGTCTTAGATTCGCAATGTGATATCATGCATTGTAGCAGGCCTGACTGTACTAGATTTAAAAACCTTCCAGTTGCGATTTACCTTTAATGTGTAAAACAAATATAAATGTATATTACGCATTGCCTCAGAAAAGGAACTAGAGGAGATGGAACCAATCAATCAGATGTCTTGGTCCCGCCTCATATAGCTGTTTGGACCCACCTCCTCTACAATCTGATTAGTTATCTCTCTGAACCAAACACTTTTTGTTCTGTCCTCAGAGCATTTTTGTGCAAGTAAAACTCCCACAAATAGGCTGATGGTTTCTTTCCTCTTCTGTCATTTAGTGATCGTTTTCGCACAATGGTGAATGTGCTCGGGGATGCATTTGGTGCTGGAATAGTCCAGAATCTGTCCAAGATGGAGCTGGAGAGGACTGTGTGTGAGCTGGGGGTCTCCAGTCCCAGAAGCCTTGATCTGGTCCTGGATGCCGCTGAGAACTCTTACATCAATGAGGTCTATGCTGATGAGAACACCGATGGCGATTTGTTCGGTTCTTCTCAGTGCTAGAGGGGTGTTTCCTAATCCGGTCCAGAAGTTCCCAGGGTCAATCCACGTTTTTGTTCTCTCCCAGCTCCTTGACAGACAGTCCACATTATCGGGAGATGGGAGGGAACAAAAATATGGACTGTCCGCGGGTCCCGGAGCACCATATTGGGAAAGACTGTATAGAGGACGTGAGCCTTCTGATCTGCATGGTATTACAGCATCTACGAGGGGTGCATTTAACTAAACTGGCTGGGGGAAGCAGAAAAAGTCAAAGATTTATGGCGATTTGTACCACAACTTCACTTATTTGAGCAAATTTGTGTAAATCTGCACCCTGAAGAAAGCCTGACCGTTCCTCTGTGTTTGTTAACCTCAGAAGAGTAAAAACCCAGAAAGTGAAGGGCCACAAAAAGCAATCATACTGCGGCGACATCCTCCCGGTCCCGTATGGATCATTCTGAAAGAGTCAGCACAGTCTGACAGGACTTTATTCCACAAGTTGTGATTTAACACTCCGGTTACACGCCTCACTATCTGGCACGAAAATAAAATGAAATATTTCACTACGAAGTTCGGCTGTGCGCGTCATGAATTCATCTATCTGTGATGGACATTTTTGTTATATTATGCTGAAACCTCGATTCTAAGGCGCTACGGTTTATGGTCCATTGATGGCCTTGGTTAATGGGGTCTGAGATTAAGGCCAACAGAGGCAACAGAGATTAAGGTAACACTTGGGTGCAGTGATGCAGCCCAGTGTGTGTGTGTGTGTGTGTGTGTGGGTAGGAGTGCGTGCTTCTGTGTGTCCCATGACGGACTGGCATCCTGTCCAAGGTGTCCGCAAGCCAGGTACAATTTGTTTGAAAGATGGATGGATGATGATATAACATGGTGTTGAATCCTAGTAAAGTGCATGCAGCATAAACACACACCCCCCTAGTTCCCCAGTGAAGGAGGTAATACATCACACTGTGGACATAAGACACTGCTCCTACCCGCTCTCGGGACACACACACTCACACCTGCACGCACTGGTCAGGGAGCATTGCGGCAGCCCCCCCACCGCAGTCCACAGGAAGCACCCGCATCCTCCAGCGCTCCTGAAAGATCTCCAAGCCTGCCAGCCCCTGTCCCTCTTTTGCCATGGCTTCCAGTCGGCAGACGTCGGGGACGAGGGAGAAGAACCGGGCGGGCTCTTCGGGGTTTAGGAGATCCCTGAGGAAGAACGGGCTTTTGATGGCCACCCTTCTGTCCATGCTGGCAGGTGAGTGATTCTGTGCATAAGGTAGGAGGAGAAAGGGGCCACCGGCCGAGAACGCTGGCTTGGAGAAAGGGGCCACCGGCCGGGAACGTTGGCTTGGAGAAAGGGGCCACCGGCCGGGAACGTTGGCTTGGAGAAAGGGGCCACCGGCCGGGAACGTTGGCATGGAGAAAGGGGCCACCGGCCGGGAAGGTTGGCTTGGAGAAAGGGGCCACCGGCCGGGAAGGTTGGCTTGGAGAAAGGGGCCACCGGCTGGGAAGGTTGGCTTGGAGAAAGGGGCCACCGGCCGGGAAGGTTGGCTTGGAGAAAGGGGCCACCGGCCGGGAAGGTTGGCTTGAAGTCTGCTCTCTCTAGCTGTTGCTGTATCCCAGGAGCGAATGATGGCTCCAACTCTGTACAGCTAGCTGGCTCATACTGAGAGCTACTTAATTTCTGCTCCTCTCCATCCTATGGTCTCCACAAATTGTGGGCTGATCTGCTCAGAGGCTTCTGCCTCCGTGTAATGACAATGACCAACAGCAGTTACAGGGCTGATATATCTCACTATGCATGCCGATTAATGAAGATGAAAGGGCATCTGGTAGACGTTCACCCCTGGTGTGTATGCAAGAAAAGCAGAGAGAAAAGCCAGCTTAGATCGGAGCTTAGTCCAGTATGGTCCAGCTTGGTCCAGCTTGGTCCAGTGTGGTCCAGCGTGGTCTGTCACAAGATGATTCATTATATAACGCTGTTTCCAAAAAAGTTTGGACACTGTGTGCCGATGTTTAAATGAAAACAGAACAATATATCAAATGTTGAACATGAGGAATTTTTATTGTTTTATGACAAATATAAGTTCAAGCTCAAGCTGAATTTGATGCCAGCAACACTTTTTAAAATAATTGGGACGGGGGCATGTTTACCAGGGTGTTACATCACCTCTTCTTTTACCAACGCTCTGTAAACGTTTGTGAACTGAGAAGATCAGGTGCTGGAGTTTTGGAAGTGAAATTTTGACCCATTCTTGCTTGATTGATATGCTGTCTTTGTTTTACTTTCAGTTAAATATGGGTTTGAATGATTTATAAGTGATTTATTTCTGCTTTTATTTACGTTTTATACAGTGTCCCAATGTTTTTAGAGATGGGTCTGTACCTGAATGACGTTTCCATCACAAGCACACTAGGGCCAATGCATTTCATACATGTCCTTCATTCTTCAGCATTCTACACGGATAGCATGTACTGCAGTTCATACAGATGGATTGTGTGATTGGTGTTTGGCACTGTGAGAAAATTAAGCGACAAGAGCTCTTCTTTGAGCTTTTGTACATTTTTTTATCCACCAGGTACTTAACAGGTTACTAAACAGGTTCACTTAACACCCAAGAGTTTTCAGTCAAAACATGCCAATGCAAATTAAGCTCGGTACGTCAGTCAAAACAAAGGCTGGCGTTATTCACGTGCAGAAGTAACAATTGTGCCTGTTAAAAATACACATTTCTGTTCCATCCAGCATGAGGTTTTTAAGAACATTTTAAAGAGCTTTTGTTACTGTGATTTAAACATTTTTCATGCCATTTTAATAGATCTCCGTTCATTTATTTACTATGAGCTTTCAGTAATGAGGTCTGTGCAGCAAGTGTTAGATAAAGTTGCAGATGATACTCAGTCCTTCTAAAAGTTAGAACATATATTCACTTAATTTCAGCTTTATTCAGTGACTCCAGGTCAGAGGGACTTGTGTGGTTACCTCGACAAAATGCAGTAAGTGTAAATAATGCAGTTAAGAGGCCACTCTATATTTTTAAACAGATCTGCATTTATAAATCCTGGTTTAATCCTAGTTCTGCTGTCAGAGGCTACACTGTTTGACAGGCTGCTTCCAGGCTAAAAGTTTCAAAGCAGCAGTACACAAGAATAAGGTGAAGCTGGAGACAGTGATGATGACCAAACACCAGCCTGGCAGAGGGCAGAAGTGACTTTCTAAGGCCAGAGATGACTGTCAGCTTATCAGGCAGTGTATCATGAATCAGAGGATGACCTCAAGTGACCTTCAAAAGGAATGGGAAACATTAAGTGCAGGTGTGAAGTGCACTGCTAGGACAGTTCATATCAGGCTCATAGAAGCAGGACTGAAGTCCCATAAAGCAAGGAAGAGGCCCTTCATCAATGAGAAACAGAGAAGATCCAGGCTGGAATTTGCAAAGAAACACCCCTGCTGTGTTTGTCTCCCCCAGGGGTCGGACTGGGAGTTCTGGTTCGGGAGTATGGCTCCCTGTCCCGACTCCACAAGCAGTATCTGGGCTTCCCAGGGGAGGTCCTGATGAGGATGCTGAAGCTGGTCATCCTGCCGCTCGTCGTCTCCAGCATCATAACAGGTCAGGGAATAAGGTGGAGGTTTCTGTCTGGGAGTGTATACAGGTTATTGTCGACTTACTTACAGATCGGTCATAAGTTGGACGTAAGTTGGTCCTTAATTTTATGTGCAAAAATGATCATATGCATAGCATTGTATACTGTATAATACAATTATATCTTCTTTAAATCATACTGATTGATGTTTTTGAACTTTTTTATTGCCATTTTCTTAGTTCATTGCTGCCAGTATTTGGGGCGGAAACTGTCACACGGTTGGGGCTGCGTATTTACGATCTCGATCAGTCGTGAGTCACATAGGTTGTAAGTTGACGACCACCTGTATTAGCGATGCATCGCAACAGGTCAAGAATGGAAAACCATCACGCTTTTAAGGGTCTGTTCAGTGAAAAACCGAGAATGCAGTCCTTTTCTGGGAGGAAAGGCCCTCTTTTCTTCCATAGGAGTGGCTGCTCTCGATTCTCGAGCGACGGGAAGACTCGGTGCCCGTGCACTAGTGTACTTCATCTCCACCACCATCATTGCGGTCGTCCTCGGTGAGTAAGCCGCTGTTCTTAGCCTTTACACGCCGGGCCACATCCCTGCGTTAGACCATGGACAATCGGTTATATAAAACAACCCGAAGCCATCTCCTGACTTATAGACCCCAACTGTTGACACACAGAATAACAGTTAAACTTAGTAGGATAGTGTCTTCCCAGTTGCCCCAGGGACTGGCTGACCCCTTTGTCTCCTCTACACCAGTTCGATGAGGTGGCCTCCTGGGATGCTTTTCCAGCTGTCCTGAAGGAGGTCCCACATATATACTGAGCTCTCAATGGCCATATCACTCTCCTTCATAGGTGGCCTGGCTTGTCAAGATTTTTACTGGTGCTATAGGTGTCAAGTCTCACATTTTACCTGTGAGACTCGCGTTTTTTTCTGTCATTGCTGCCATTACACAATGTACTTGAACCAAACAAAAATGTTTTCTTCAGTTTCTGAAATAACTTGGTGCAAAGGCTGCCTTGGCCTACATCATTTCTGGGTTATAAACCAATATGCCAGGGAGGGGGGGTCTCTGTTGTGACCCTGGGAAGTTGAGTGGTTTTGCAACATTGATGTCAGTCCCATCCAAAATGACTGCGAAAAGTCAACGCAATGCAAAATGCCCACAACATTATATGTCAGAATTTTCAGATGAGTGGAGTATTCAGTATGACTATCGAGAAATCAAAAGTGGAAAAACGTGATGTTTTGTGAAGTGTCAGTAAGTGTGTTTAACCGTTATTTTGTAGTAATAACAGTGATATATACATTAGCGTTCAAAATTGTTCAAAATATTTTTGGCCTTACGGTTTAAAAATTACTGTACGAATATTGCTGGTAAGGTTTAAAAATAATCAAAGAATGTTACAAATATCACACTAGATGATTCAGTAAGTAGCTGGAGCAACAGCTGAATAAAGCTCTGCAATCTATAAAAATTGTAAGCGTCCCCACAACTCTTGCCACCAGTATAAGCTAAACATATGAGCGTAGGGAGGGACATGGAGAGTGATTATGACACAGAAACTGACGTGGGCTTGCAGGGATTGTCTTGGTGACGACCATCAAGCCAGGGGCTTCCTATCGGGCAGACATTCCTGACCGGACGGGGTCCATGCCACAAGTTAGCACCGTGGATGTTCTGTTGGATCTATTCAGGTAAGAAAAGAAGAGCGTAACTGTGTCAAATTGGTGTCATGCCTTTTGAGTCAGAAGGTCTCACTCAGCGAGAATCTCAAGGTACAATTTATAGTCATATTAATTATTGTACAACCTTTAGGAAACACAAAAGTAAGAATTTCAGTGCGCTGTGCACACAGGACACAAAAAACTTTGTCACTTAAGGTTGTATACTGTTTTTTTAGAAATTGAAGTGAAGTGTAAGTGCATTCGTATTTAATCAACAGGAATATGTTTCCAGACAATCTTGTCCAGGCTTCCTTCCAGCAGGTAAGCATGCTTTAATAATCAACATCAACCACAATAAACATCAGCTGATACAAATCATGTTCAATTATAAATAATAAATCAGCAACTGCCTGGAAATAGATGTGTAACTAACCAAACAAGAGAATTACAGTACAAGACAAGCCGCAAAGAAGACAAAGCCAGTGAGCCACTGGCCAATGCCTCCGTTACTGTGAGCGTCCCCTGTGATGTGACCAGAGCACCGACGGAGGTAGACATCACACCCGTCCCCTCATATCTCACTCAGTGTGGAAGCAGGTGTCTTTTACTCGTAGCTGGACGCGGTTTACTTTGTGAACTGATTTAGCATTAAAAGTGTTTTTTTTTAATGGAAGAAATTGATCAATAAAAACAAGATGGGACCGGTTAGATTTTTGTCTTTATCTCTCTCTATAGCTGTCACACTAATGTACATTAGTGGCCAAAATTGTGTCAACACTTCCAGTTTCTAGACATTGCAGAACTTTATCCAACTGTTTCCAGTTACTTATTTAATTGTCCAATGTATGATATTTGTAACATTCTTTAACTGTTCATAAAGGTTACCGTCAATATTCGTGTAGTAATTTTTGAAGTTCTGGATGTATCCACAATGTTGGCCACCGGTGTAGGTTATGCTTACAGTTTTGTCAGCTAGCAGCATCCAGAGTGATACTCCGCAGAATTAGTGGCATTCACGGTTTGCTCTTTTTTACGGTTTATGTTACAGAATATAACCATGGACTATGAAACAATTGGAGTCTACACCAATGGGATCAATGTTCTAGGCCTCATCGTCTTCTGCGTGGTGTTTGGGCTGGTCATCCGGCAGATGGGAGACAAAGGCCGTATTCTGGTGGAGTTCTTCGATGCCATGAATGAAGCCACCATGAACATGGTCAAGATCATCATGTGGTGAGGACCGTCTTTCTCCAGCATCCTGGGAAGCATTCTGGGAAGAAGTGCTTTAGCAGTTCTCAGAGACCCATTACCCCTGAAGTATCTTCTCAGATGTGATTCCTTTTATTATCCGGTGACCGTAGTCAATAATTGTTCTGTACATTTTTTTTTAATTTGCAGGTACACGCCTGTCGGAACACTGTTTCTAATTACGTCCAAGGTTCTGCAGGTGGACGACTGGGACATCTTCCGGCAGTTGGGGCTCTACATAGCAACTGTACTGAGTGGGTAAGTCACGCTTAAGTCCATGTTGAGGAACGGATGAAACATGTTGTGGTTCGACGTCAAGAGCAGACTATGGGCAGACCTCACTCTCCATGGGGTTTATGAACAGGGGCAAAACAAGATATACAGTAATATGGTAGTCTGTACATCCATATTGAATGACTGAAGTCTGCTCCATGAAAAAATCTAGAATATGCACATTATCTTGTTTTTGCAACTGTACCTTTATAATGCCTAGATGATGCATGGGTAGAACATTCAGCACACCTTCATAAGGCATTCATAGAGCATTCATAAGCAGCATGTAAGTATACCGTAACATCGTAGCATACCTTTGAGCTGTATTACACATTAACAACAAGCATTATATGACTATACAGTTATGATGTTTATCTTTATTATATGATGTTTGTTATTAATGTATATTAAAGCTATTAAGGGATGTTAGGATGTTAAGGTATACATACATGTTGCTTATGAATGTCCTGTGAATGCATTATGAATGCATTATGAAGGTGCAGATAATGTAAAGTTGTGTATAGTTTTTTATTTTGTTTGACAAGTTTGTATTCGTCAGAATTTCACCCTTTTATTAAAAAATTTCATTCCCGTGTCTGTAAATGACCTCACCCACAATGTCCCTCCCACCCGACAGGCTAGCCATCCACTCCATGGTCGTCCTGCCACTACTCTACTTCGCCTTTGTAAGGAGAAACCCCTTCACGTTCATGATGGGCATGATGCAGGCCCTGCTGACTGCCCTCACGGTTTCCTCCAGGTTCGACGTCTTGAACCCCCTCGCTCAGACACAAGCTCAGTTTACACTTTCTAATTGATGACACTCACATATGTTGTTAAGGGGTTCAAAATTATTTCTGTCATGGGGAATTCTTAGTCCAGAAAATCCACTCCGAATATTTGCTTCTTTTCGGCCGGAGATATTAGGCTGAAGTATTGATTTCCTTGATGTAATGTTATTGGGTTATTGGAAAAAATGATATTCACAATCATATACAGTATATAGAATAGAATTCAACTTTATTGTCATTGCACATGTCACAAGTACAGGCAACGAAATGCAGTTTGCATCCATCCAGAAGTGCTTTAGCCATAATATTACAAAATATATATAAGCAATAATATAGATATAATACGAAAATGGGTCTATACAGAAATATAAATATGAACTTTACAAGTTATGTACAAGTTATAAACAGTTGTAGAATATACTACAACTGTTCCCATGCAATGTAATTTACAACACACTTATTTTCACTCTGAACTTCTGACGTAATTCTACTCAATTCAGTGTTCAACGTGACATTCAACTGATTTTGTGCAAAAACACGTCGGCTGATGTTTAGCTTGGCCACGCTGCCCGTGACCCTCCAATGTGCTGAAAGGAACAACAGGATCGACAGGAGGGTCACTCGCTTCATGCTGCCAGTGGGCGCCACCATCAACATGGACGGCACTGCGCTCCATGAGGCCGTGGCGGCCATATTTGTGGCTCAGCTCCACGACTATGACCTGGATGTGGGGAGGATCGTCACCATCAGGTACGCCACTGAGCTCACAGTGCGTAGTTTAGCTCACAGTGTGTAGTCTAGCTCACAGTGCATAGTTTTGAAAATGATCTGAAAAAAACATGTGGTATGTTAAATAGGGGATGATATCTTGGCATGTTTATTGTTTTGTATACCAGCTGAGCCGTTATAGCGGTGATGTGTCTTCTGCTTACTTTGGTTACAGCATCACTGCAACAGCGGCTAGTATTGGGGCAGCAGGAATGCCCAGTGCAGGTCTGGTAACCATGGTGATTGTCCTGACAGCAGCTGGTCTACCAGCGAGTGATGTCACTCTTCTTATTGCAATGGATTGGTTCCTGTAAGCTGTCTCGCTGTTAGTCAGTGAGCTGAGGCTCATCATGCAATATGGTCTGGTGAACTGGTTATAGAAACCAATAGGATCTATCCCTGTTTTCATTTAGAGATCGATTTCGCACCACGATCAATGTGCTGGGTGATGCTATTGGAGCCGGAATAGTCCAAGAGTTATCGAAGAAGGAGCTGGAGCATATGGACCACACCCCAAATGCGGGTGTGATCAACCCCTTCACCCTGGATATGGCTAACAATGAGGACTGTGAGAGGAACATGAGTGTCAGTGAAGGTTTTGCAGTTGAGAGCTCTGGCGCTGTGTCATTCACGCAGAACTCTCAATTTTAGGGCGTGTCCACTGGTTTCCTGGAATGGTTGGTCTAAACCCAATGACCTCAATTAGTGGGAGGTGGCTGGACGTTAAGGGCTCAAAGACAAATGGGCTCATAATCAAGTCTCATATTTTACATAAGCGACGAGGCATCATTACTGCAACACACACCAAGAAAAGTGGAGAGAAACTGATGATGATAATGATGATGATGATGAAGACAGCATCGGGTATACATTCAAAACTAGACATACTGAGTTTCAAGTCCACTGCAACCCTCCTGTATTTGTATATAGAAAAAGAGTCTCTGATGATTAATGTATTTAGTATTGTAATTGCATGTTGCCAGTAAGAACATAGATACTATGTATGTATGATGTCAGACTATGTATTTACATTTTTCTATAAAATGTTTAATTACATACAGTAAACATGCCAAAGTGTAAGAGATCTATGGCACATCTGGTTTTGGGATATGGACTCAAACGAATGGTTTGAGGTAAGATTGTTCCATATGGGAATCAGTATCTGACCGCTCTCCAATTACATGGTAAAAAAAAAAAAAAGATAAATCCTTAATCCAGCTTCCCCGTGACCCAGATGGATGAAGCAGCATAGATAATGAATGGGTGGATAAATCCTTTATTTGCCATTTGCACAAGTGATGGTACAGTTATAAGATGGTATCCTAGGAAACATCTTGTCAGATATATTTAGAGAGTTTGTTTTTTAAAAAAAAACTCTTTTGTGTGCATGTGTATCTGGGACAGTTCAATAAGGAAGTCGCTAAGAAAATGTCTGAAATTTTCTATATCAAAAAACCAAAAACCATTACGAAATTAAGGACTAGGAATACAAATTTCTCGGCAACATTAATGTCTGGAAAGATTAAATTGAAAATTAAGAGTGATGCCTCATCAACCAGTCTAACCAGTTCTTTACTTCACAAGACAAACTACAGTGAAGTCTGAAAGGATTTCTGCTAAAGTAACCAGTTTATCATCATTAATACAACCCAATTGTGCTGTGTTCTCCTTTCTGTTTCACCATGTCATACCGATTGGAAATAACAGCTTAGATCAGCAGCAGCTAAATTGGTTCTGGCTCCAAAGTTTCTGCTCAAATTATAGTTCATTTCAGTTTTGCAAGCGTAGCCTTTATGGTGGGCAGAGGGAATTTCACATCTATATTTTATACCTGATGAATGCAGCGGATGACAAACCATGTGCTGTTTCCATGGGAATTATGGTGCAGTCTGTTCTGGAAGCTCTGGGAAATGCAGGCCAAGGTCAAACTCTAAGCCAAGGACAACATGGACTATGCTTGGCAGACAGTAAGTAGATATACAGAACCCAAAGTTAGTGAACTGAATTGCCCATGACCTCATCCTTCTGAATAGGTCTGTGATGAACAGCATGCACCAGAACCTGCCAGGAGACAAATGACATCATCTACCTCAGATGAGTTTGCAACATATCACTCTGAATGTTCTGAAATGCCGGTGAGCGACATGCTGTCATCGGTTTTGGGACATTAATAGCTGGTTCGAACTGCAAAATCTAGGTATTACTAGACAAAAAAGTATTTGCTTACCATTTGGGTTTCCTCCTGCGTTCCAAAAACGTGTAGTTAGGTGAACTGGCATCTCTATATACTTGGTGAATGTATAAAACATTCTAGAGACCATTATCAGTACGAGACTGAAAATAGACGCTAAACTGTTTGAACGACAAGCACCTATGCTAAACTCTACATACCCAGACTGTAAATAATGACAATCTATTATGTTAATGTATGCACCCCCCCCCAAAAAAACGCCGTACGACATACAACGGAATACCTGCGAACCACTGCAGATCTTCAAGTTAATGCAGAGCAAAACGGACAGCTACAACTAAGTAAAAACAACACAAATTGACATAAATTGCTGACATAAAGTGATTCTACTGTTTTTCCTTTATAAGCATCTTGTAAATATATCGATGATAGAATATTCCTGTCAACATGCAAATGAAGAATTAAAATGTGATCCGGTTGCGTCGCAAATGGACTTGGACTGCGATTGGCTTAAGAATAAGCAGAAGTGTAAACTTTGGCTATTAATGTTTAATGTGAATGACTATAACAATAATTAGTGTGATTCGGCGACGTGTTATTTACCGCATTATAGCCACATGCAGCGATGTGCGGCACTAATCCTCATTCCCAGCAGAGGGCGCCAAACAAGCAACTCAGGGGCGCATCAGGTGAAGGACTGAAACCGGAACAACGTACGTGCAGAATGTGAGGACATTTACGAAAAATCTGCACAACACTCATTTTCCCTTGATTATTCTTTTTTTCCTTCATAACCTAAAGATATAAAAATATATTTTACACATCTAAAATAATGACACATTTCTTCGGGGGGAAAAAGACAAATAAAATCAGGTTAACGTCAAAATTTAATTTCCCTCTCCGTACAGCCAATGTAAAATATAATCCGAGTTGCTTTTGAAACTACTCAAGAAAATCAAGGTATTGATTCTGCTAATCAAAGGCGTGGAAAATACAGGAATAGAGTGTCCAGTCGAACTTGGACCTTGATTGTGATTAGTTCAAAAACACATTATCAGCACACAGAGATTGGGCTGATAATTGGCCGAGTTAGTCATTATAACTGGAATACCCAGGCATTTCTAGTAATATACTTCTGTCACCACGGTCCCACACATCATTTCTGAATGATTCAACTGCTGATCAGCGATAATACCGATTCAGAGCACGAATACCTATGATAACATCACGCTTAAATATATCAAATATTACAGTTTCCATATACGTCTCTCATTAAGTATAATCCCTTTTGGAGTTATAAATGTTTCTTTCTCTCTTTGATTCCACGTCCGGCGCCCTGCGTCATCAGCTCGCGCGGCTCCTGCACGATGAAGGCAAAGTGAAACAGAGTTTAGTTCAAAAGGGGTCTGTCGTCAGCAAGTTAAATCCATCCGATAAAACGGATCTGCAGTACATTTGCGAATTTTACTTTAAAAAAAATCTCTTTTACGCGTTATGCATGGTGCGGGAAACGACTTAAGATAGTAAAGGCAGCTGGAGAAATGCATTGCAGTGCATACACTTCTATCGAATGACAGTAGTTAGAAATGAAATATGTGGCGTTAGCTCTGCATCCGAGTGCCGGTTTGATGTAGACAGAAGTCCACCGACAGGCTGGTCGGCTCGCACGCTGCTCGCCCCCCCTAGAAGTGGCCGGGACGCCCGGACGCAGGCTGAGCGATGTCTGGCCTGAAAACGGGTAAAAGGTTTTCCACCACAGACACATAAAACAGACGATACCTGACCAATCGCAAGAGACTATTACAGATATATATATATATTTTATTGACCTAAAGTTCACCCTTTCACGTCAAATGCATTTGATTTATTTTTAGTTTTCTAAATTTCTTTAAGAATATGGGACTTTTTAAATCAAGATTCTGTATTTCTAATGCAAAAATTCACTTTTATTTTTCCCTCCAATTTCATGGGCTGGCTGACATTACAACTGGAAACTAAACTTTAAGTTAATTTTTTTTTCATATCCCTGAAAATCCGTCTACGTTTAGGATAATCCTTTCAAACCGAAGCGCTGTCTTTTGAGTTTTAAATCCAATTAAGAAGACATTGATCATTGATTTCAATAGGCTCGTATTTAACAGGGCGGCGGGGGGCCCATCGCATTACTATCCGCACCGGTCGCATCCCCAGGGCTTCTCAGCGAAGACGCCCTGTCACGGCGGCCGCTTATCGACCAGTTGATCATTGACAGGCGGCGTGACCTTAGTACCGGAGCGTGGAGTCTGGATTCTGCCCCTAGCCTGATAAACGGCCCCAGGGCGGCTCTGCTCCTCTCTGCGGACACTCAGACGGCGCGAGGACACCCAGTTTGATTCCCCAGTACCCCCCAGCCACAAGGCACATTATGTTTAGATCGGTGCTCATTCTACTCTGCACGATTTCGCCCTGTTTGTCTGCCTCAGTTGAAGGTGAGTGACCAAGATATCGTGCATCTGCAAATTAATGTAATTTCTATTACTATTGATAATTTCATTTTACTAATAAGTTTATACTTTATTTTGCTTTTAATGTTGGGGAAATTTGGAATTTGCCATAGAAACATTTATGGACAGTATGGATTTACAGAAAACGTTAACTTTAGCAGTGTAATTAATAGTTACTAGGTTTTTACTTCCAGAGTTTGAGGTTAAGATTCCTGTATACAATCAGCTGTAGTTTCTGCAAGCAAGCTTAAGTATTACTGTGTGATTTTAGTCTGTTGCTTTTATTAGTCCAAGACCGAACATCTTATTACAGCAAAAATGCAGTAAAGGATAACATTGTTATGCTAAATGTCTATGAGCGTGGGGATCATGTTTATGTTGTAGTTTTCTTGTGAGAACTTTCATGAACAAGCTGCTGTCCCATTTGTTGAAAATCCCACAACCGAACCGAATAGCGTTAGTGATTCTGCAGTTCCAAACACTTGGACTTGATGATGCAACCTGACAGTGACACGTCAGTCTATAGTTGTCTCATCACTGAGTCACGACTCGATAACTCCTGCCTTCAAGACGGGGTGCTTGTTTCGGTTTGCAGTGTGACAGAGGTGGATTTCAGTTTGTTCACGCGAAGCATCATGGAATCAACATTAGTTCCTTGGAACTGTTTCCAAAATAGTCTCTTCATCACAAAGGTGGTGGCATCTTCTTTACCAGCTGTCTGCTGACCTATGGGGTTGGTGTGTGAGTTCTTTAACCCCACCAGCTGTATTTATTACCCTAATCTTCTCCAGGCAATCTTCTCCAGAAAGGGTCTGTATGTATGAAGGTTTTTACTCCCTCCCTAATTAGATTAGTAATTGGGGGACGGCTTTGCTGAAGAGTCCTCATCCCTGGGTTTGAATAGCTGACCTAAAGGTTACTCCAATACTTGCATATTCGCTAGCCCTTTGAGGATAAGATTGCCCACCCCTAACCCTTACCTAATCTTGTCTGAAATGCCGCAAAACTCCATCCTACTATCAGGTGTGGAGGTATGAGACACATTTCTAGTGATTCATGTGAATACAAGGCATTAATGAACCCATCAAATGACCAACAGTGTGTAAGTGACAAGGCTGGCGCTCTCAGTGGCACGGCGAGTGATTACATCATGGATTTGGTTGTGTTTTTTGAGGGGGGGGGAGATATTTGGAATAGATGTTTCGTTGTATGGAGAGAGGAGAACCTCCTTTTCACATGTCATTCATTGCTCATCTTTGTTTTCCTGAAAGCACACTGAAAGCTGTTGTTCCAGGTGGCGTCGTCGGGCCCAGGGTGAGCAATGGGCAGCTGTACAAATTCAGCTACTCCACCGAGGTGCTGTTGGACAGGGCCAAGGGGTCGTCTGAGAGCACCGGCTATAGGGTTTCATCCAGCGTCGACATCAACTTGGTGTGGAGAAATGCAAGCAGCAAAGATGATCAGCTACTCAGAGTGCTGGTATGTGACTCTGGGTTAAATGAGGGCTTTGGGTCCGTTTCCTGTGTTGCCGGCAGGAATTAAGGAAACCAGCTGCCATGGCGATGAAAGACGACTTTGATTGGCTCCAGCCTGCTGCGGGGGCTTTGCTTTTCTGTGAAGGTGTGAGGTCGCGACCCCAGATGTCAGTGGGCCGCATCTGCTATATACATTAAGTACTTTGTGTCTAAATTAAATACTGAATTCTCTTCTTTGACTGCCGCAGATCGGAGATGTGCAGATCGAGAACGCCACACCGTGTCCGGAAAAGAAAAATATACTCGCTGGCTCCACTACGCAAAGCATTCTGGGAAAAGGCAATTTGGAGATGCTGCAGAGACCGTTCCTGGTTCATTGGAAACTTGGGAAGGTGAGCGATGTGGTGGGCATTCTGTTAATGTTTTTGGCAAGTCCACAGTGGGACACTGAATGACGGAATGATAGTAAGGCAGGTCGCCGGGGGTGTGCAGAGTATTACAGAAGTACTTAACCAGAAAATTATTTTCAAATGAAGTTGCAGGTTGCGAGTAGCACAACACATTCAGACAGTAACAAATAATAAACTGCAATGAAGTGTAACAGTGCAAAGAATGTTGGGAAAAGTAATGCATGGAATTCAGTAGTGACGGCCCAGTTGGTTGTTGCATGAATGTCTTGTGAATGCAGGTAGTTCAAGGCCATTCAGACAGTCGGTCCCCTCTCCACAGGGCGAACTTGTTGTAGAGTCTATTAGTCGATAGTAACCTTAGATGTTACAATAGCAAAGGATTATGTCCCAGGTATTTAGTGAGCTCATCCCAGCTTACCTAAAGTAAGACTCCAGACACCTGGCACACGTGCGCAAAGGTCAGGGTGTGAGGTGTGTCAGGCTGCCCTTGAGATCGCCGCGACAACACTGCCAGGTCAGCGTAGCTGGTGTGCCACGTCGGGTAAAGGGCACTCGGCGTGCCGAATGCTGGGATCCTTACTGGGAGCGTTTCTATCAGATATGGAGCGTTGACTTTTGGTTGTTGAGTTTAAAGCGACGCTTTTGTTTGCTTTAAAGGTATAATATTCGGCAAGAGGGAGTAAGCTGGAGATTTTTACTTAACGAGCAGATGCTTTCTATCCAAAGCTATGTATGTTTTTTGAGAAAGCAAATGGGGGTTAAGGGTCTTGCTCACGCACCCAACTGTGAAATCACTCTGCCGACTATGGGATCAGAACCGACGACCTCCTGATTGTGGACGCAGTGTTATAACCCACTGGGCCACACACCTCTTTTTTGCATGAAATGATCATTCAGTGTCAGTTATACTGTAAATGACTTCATTCACTGTCTGGAAATAAAATCTTACTGTCCTGTTTCCTGGTGGTAGGTGAAGGGCCTATACTCGTACCAGAATGAACCTGCAGTCATCAGAAACTTCAAGAGGGGCCTGGCCAGTCTTCTCCAGCTGCAGCTCACTTCCGGAAAAGTGGAGGAGGTTGATGTCTAGTCCTCTGCCGCTGGCGCAGTGACACGGTCGGCCACAAGGGCCTTGTCACATGAGCTTGTTAATACTCATGTAATTAAATTAGACTGGGTTACATTATATTAAGTTTATTGATCCTAGAGGGGAATTTTCTGATCATAGGGCAGTTTTAACAGAGAGCTGAAGATAAATATGATACACTTGAAATGCGATTAAAAACTGTGTAGCTGTGTATTAGCCATTTATTAACTGTGAACTCTGATTGGTGGCTTGGTCATGTGACATGTCCTTCAACGACGTCGTTTCCATTTGGAATCAGGTGGACGTTTCGGGGAGGTGTGCAGTGGAGTACAAGGTCGGGAAGGACCAGGTGACTCGGGTTAAGTTTCTGGAGAGCTGTAAGACGGCTGAGACGGGATTCACCACACTCAACCCGGTCAGTAACATGTCACCATTTCTTTATTTCTTTTTTCCACATTTCTGGAAAGCAGCGTCCGTGTCTGATCAGGCCATTAGGAAGTCAGGGTGACCTGGAGCACTGTAAGCCTTCATGTTTTTGAGGAAGATCCTGCTGATGCTTTCTGTCTCCCCCTACAGGTCCTGGGTGTTAATGGCAAGTCCTCCTCTATCACGGAGTTCACTCTGTATGAGGGTTTCATCAAGTCGGCCGTTTCCGAGGAGACACACGTCATTTCTGTCAATGCACGTCGCACCATTGCCACCAAAGTGGTCTCCCGGTAGGCCTGTGCAAAAATACCTCAGCCAGTGAAAACAACCATACGACAATGGGAAACCCATTACAGATTTACGGAAGTATTTTACTTTAAATACACTGACATTGGCCTAATACCTAACTAGTCATTATTGCTGTGAAATATGCTCCGTGTTTTTGGCGTTCAGTCCTGTCGCTGCAATCCGTCTCTCCACTTACTGCTTGGACTTGCGTGTTTGATTTCAGGTTTCTCAGTTGGGAGACCGTGGGGGGGCTTATCCAAGGCTTAGCACCCTTCCTGAGCGCTTACTGCACAGGCCTCAAATAAGCGTGATCATAGGCTGCAGTTTCAGACGTGCCTTTTTACTGCATTATATATGTTTGTGTTTACCGGATGGGGCCGTCAGTTGTTCTGGGAGGTTGCTTCTGGGAAAACCCGCATTCTGCTGTAGCTGATTTCTATTGTTTTTTTTTTTTTATTTAGACAGTCACTGGTGCTGGTGAAGAAAGAGCCTGGACCTCAGGAAAGTGCTGGAAAACAGGTCACCACCGTCATCAAATCGCTGGACGCCAATTTTGCCGCCATTACCCTGTCACCCCCGAAGGCCAAGCATGTCTGCAAGGGTTGCCCTTCTGTAAGTGTCTGGAACATTCACTGGAGTTAACGCCATTAGTGGCACTTTAATGAAATATTTTGGTAATCTGACCGTCTTCTGGATGCGCGGGGGGGGGGGGGGGGGGGGGGGGGGGGCGGGGGGGGGGGGGGGGGGGGGGGGGGGGGGGG
The DNA here is from genome assembly GCA_019775955.2 of Pollimyrus isidori. Lineage (NCBI taxonomy): Eukaryota > Metazoa > Chordata > Actinopteri > Osteoglossiformes > Mormyridae > Pollimyrus > Pollimyrus isidori. Next base: position 2,122,012 of record JABFDZ020000054.1, read on the forward strand.
GGGGGGGGGGGGGG
>JABFDZ020000054.1:2122125-2143155 GCA_019775955.2 Pollimyrus isidori
TGTATTTTTTTTTACATTTTAGTTTTTTTACCACAGTTTGGGCCCCTTAACTACATTTTTTTGTATCATTTCCCTTATACTGTGTTCAACCCCCCCCCCCCCCCCCCTTCCAAGCTCTGGGAACACTGGCGGGGTGTTCACAAGGACCTGGAACCAGAACGGCTGTCAAGAGCTACGGGACCTCGCACCTTCCTGGGGCTGATTCAGACCCTGAGGAGAACCTCCAAGGGGGAGATCCTTCGAGTGCTGAGGAACAGCACCAAGTCAGCCCTGTAAGCCCACACAGACTCTCACTGTCTTCTGGCTTGAGCCAATATATGGCGAATCCTAGCCACAGTTGAATGTTTGAGTCTTCGGGAGAACTTCTTTGTGATGGAACTATTACATAAGCTTGGTCCATCCAGGACATTACATCACATAGCTATTGTTGTATATGGTGGGAGCTGAAGATACAAATTTATCATTGGTGCTGTATTTGCCCCGTGTTTGTGACTGTGTTTCCCCTACCTCCTCGCTGGCAGGCCTCAGTTAGTGGATTCCGTCACCTCCGCCCAGACTCCCGCTTCCATGGATGCCCTCCTGGAGTTCATAGACTTCTCCGACTCGAAGCAGCTGGTCTTGCAGGAGCGCTTCCTCTACGCCTGTGGCTTTGCCTCCCACCCCGACGAGGATTTGCTGAAGTCTCTGTTGGTGAGGAGGACCACCTTCTATTTGCCTTGAGGACATGAACTCATCTGACGTTCATATGGAATAAAGTCCTCCTTCTAGCATTGGATGTTTGTTCATGCATTCTGAAAATATATCTGCATTATAGACTGAATGTTGTTAGTAGTCCAAACAGGATTCCTGTTTTCGGAGCTTCCAATATGGTTGCCCCATATGCCAATATAATTGTGTAGACATTTGGTCACCCATGTGATTTACTGTAATTGGATTAGTTGTGCAGAACTTGTATGATTTATGGATTTGACACACTTTCTCACTTCGTAATAGATGGGAAGAATTTGGATTTGAGGTGATCTATGCTTGGAGATCCTTGTTTTATAGGTGTAACTTGTTTTTATGTTCTGCCAAATGCACATAAGCTGTCTGTGTAACCTAAGTTACCGTGTCTCTTCACCCAGGGTTTGTGGAAAGGGAAGATTGCCAGTAATGACATCAGAGAGTCGGTGATGATCATCATGGGTGCCCTTGTCCGGAAGCTCTGTCAGAGAGGGGGCTGTGACCTGCCTGTAAGTTCGCTTGTCACCTTTTGTTCAAGTGACAGTGCCTGGATGTCATTGATCTTTTTCGGCTGTGGTGTAGTTAGACTGTCACATCAGTTTGCATGTCATTGCTTGCTAGGTGGCTAGTGGGATCTGTTTAAGCACGTAATCCAGCCCATATGCTAAGCAAGGTGACATGGAGGCAGCTCTGATGGTGGGTTGTTGTAGACCTAACCTTACACCCAACCCTTACCCCAACCCATTTACCCCAGACTATAGTGGAAGTCAAGAACCTGATCCTGGAGGGTCCTGACAGCACACAGGTGGAGTCAGAAGTACAGATGTACCTGCTGGCCATGAAAAACGCACTGGTGCCCGAAGCCATCCCAGTGCTTACCAAGTACGCCGAATCGGAGGTCGGGGCCTACAGCACCATCGCCATCACAGCCCTGCAGAGATACAACTTCCATCTCATCACAGACGAGGTGAGTGACTTGTGTCAGTGATGGGCCTGGAGATGCACAAACCACATGTCCGCTGTGATGACGTTTGCTGGTGAATGACCTGCTTCACGGGACAGATAATTGATAGATACTCAATTACTAACTGGGCCAAATAAAGTACGGAAATGGATACGGCTGGTAACGATAAACAGAACGATTTGAGGTCGAACCAGGAGTCAGGTTTGGAAAATCAGGCCTTTAACTAACCTTGAAGATGCGTGGGATCCTTAACAAACTTGAAGGGCTGGTTGAGCAAATGCTAGCTTGGTAATGTTATGTTCAGTTCTCCTGCTGTTCTGATACCAATATTACCAGCAATGTAGCGTGGAGACACTTAGTGACTGTGCTAGAAGCCTGTCGGGTTTGCTTTCCTCCAACATTAACTCTTAATTTGACCCGACAACCATATACACTCCACCGGTGTTTTATAACTGATGTAGGAGCACAGAAGGTCTTTTTGTCTTTTTCTGGAAGGGCAGCCATACTTAAAGCTTTTGGCAGCCATGCTTAAAGCTTAATGCTTTTCCCCACCATTCCAGGTGAAACAGGCGCTGAACCGCATCTACCATCAGAACCGACGGGTCTTTGAGAAGAACGTGCGGGCCGCGGCCGCTGACGTCATCTTCAGCAGTGCCCCCTCGTACATGGAAGTGAAGAACCTGCTGCTGTCCATTGGGCACCTGCCCCACGAGATGAACAAGTACATGCTGTCCAAAGTGCAGGACATCCTGCGCTTCGAAATGCCTGCCAGGTGCGTGCTGGGAAATGTAGTCCAGTGGCAGTGAGGCTGTAGTGGGCTGTAGTGTGGCTTTCTTACATGAGGTATCTTCAACCAATGTATTGTGGTAAAATCATTTTGCTGCAAGTTGATAAGAGTGCTGGTGTCACTGTGAATAGGATATATAAACAAATAATAGTCCTGTTGTACTTTGATAGTTCTGATTTTCTGGTGCCATATATCATGTGAGAATTTACAGAACTGGATCAGAAATCAATGTGACTCTTGTTTGTGGTTCTTCAGTAAGGTGATCAAGAAAGTTCTAAAGGATATGAATACACACAACTTTGACCGCTTCTCCAAGCTGGGGTCCTCCTCTGCTTTCTCTGGCTACATGACAAGTGGGTGATCTCTTCTTATTGCTCTACTTTTTCTTTCTTCTGCCATGGCTATGGTTCTAGGTGAATCCTTATCATAGTCCTATAATGCTGAGTCTCTTTTTTAATGAATGAATAAAGGTATGTATGTATGTATCGTCAGGAGAGAATTTGCTATAGATATAGGGGATGATTGGGAGGCTTGATTTAGAAAAGGCAACCGTATTTTGTAGCAGTTTGTCTTTATTTCCAGTATTGTGGGGATTTTTTGTAGGATGTATTACTACAATTGTGCATTGTAACACACAGAAAACAACAAAATATGAGCAGTTGCGATGAACAGAGGTAGAAAGTCCAGGTTCAGGAAGTAGTAATCCAAAATCCAGACCACGATTTTCTTCCATCCAACCAGTTCAGTATAAAGAGTCACAGTGACAGAGTACTAAACGGTTGGGTGGGGGAAAAAAATCTTGTTCTGGATTTTTACTTACTGGACCTGACCTTTCTAACCACTGATGATGACTGCATCCTCCTGCAGAAGAGACAGACATCACCACCATCTACAACCTTGACCTCCTGTATTCCGGGTCCGGGGTCCTCCGTAGAAGCAACATGAACATCTTCGCTCTCAGCGGGGGTTTCCATCTGCACGGTCTTCAGGTAAGCTGGAGAAATGATGCCCCAAGAGGTGACAGCAGGGCAGATGTAACAGCTGACGTGACGGTGACAAACTCCTGCTTCCCAGGTGGCCATTGAGGCACAGGGCCTGGAGTCCCTGATTGCTGCCACGCCCGACGAAGGTGAAGAGGAGCTGGAGTCTTTTGCCGGCATGTCCGCTTTGCTTTTTGACGTGCAGCTACGGCCCGTCACCTTCTTTAAGGGCTACAGCGACCTTATGTCCAAGATGTTCTCCATGTCTGGAGACCCCATGAACGTGGTGAAAGGCCTCATACTGCTGCTGGACCACTCCCAGGTATGAGCTCGCACTGTCCTCACGCTAAACCAGTGTTTCCCAAGCCGGTCAACGGAGACCATAGCTGGTTCATGTTTTTGCTCCCATTAAGCAACCTGATGCGGGGTTACTGCGAAGGAGCGAAAAATGTGAACTGTCCGGATTGGGAAACACTGCTCTAAACATCTACCTTCACTTGCATCAACTATACAATTAATGTCGGCACTTATACTGTAATACGGGATATAGCATGGCGCCGTTCTCAGATCTAATTGGTCAGAAGGATCTTAATTCATTTTCTATAACCAGTACCTCACAGTAGGTTTGGGCATTATAATAATATTTAATTCTAGGTAATATTTCTTAAAATTTTAGAACTCAATTAAAAAATTTTACGGTAACTGAACAGAAATATTTAATTATTGGCGAAACAAAGTAGTTCTACTACATATGTTTTTGGCTTGTAAACAACAATAATGATGTATAACGTGATGCTTGACGTATAATGTTTAAAAACATATTATGCATGGTCTGCCATGCATTAACCCTTACTTTCTACACCCTGTCTGGGGATTGCAGTCGCGGATTTGAAATTCATTGTTCTTACCCCAAGATATTAGTCTTGTAACATTACAATTAGTCCATTTTTAGCTGAATGCTTTCGCATTCTGCAGCGAAGGGAAATATATAGGGTCCTCCATCGGGATGCCACTTCACTGGGTTGTGATGTTTTGGGCTGGATTACCGTCGTCGTTTTACAGTGGATGAAAAGGGTTTGTGAGATTTGAAGCTGCGTCGCTGGAGTTGATTGGCGGTGCAAAGGAAGAAATTTGGGCTGTATTTAAACTGTAATAAATCTACTGTAAGCAACAGTTGCGTGTTTCGTATACATTACAGGAGTATTACGCCTGTATATAAGCAGTAATAAATTAAGAAAAATACCTTTGCAGTGCAGGCGCCGTTAGCTGGGGATGCCTAGAATAGACCTCTACACCGGATAGCTTGAAATGCTCCACAGGCATCCCTTGCTTGAGAAGCCATATTCATTTCATCTTTCCACAGTCCAGTGCTGTTTGCTGGTTTTTGAATTCTTCCGTGCCAACCGTCCCGCCCCCCCAGGTCCTCCAGTTACAGTCTGGGCTGAAAGCCAGCGTTGAGTTCCAGGGGGGCTTGGCCATTGACATTTCAGGCGGCATGGAGATCAGCCTATGGTACCGGGAGTCCAAAACCAGCGTCAACAACAGGTATGGCTTCTGTTCCTTGGGTGTGAGGCCCGGGGAACAGACCTGGCTCGTTACGGATCGGTGGGCTGCGGTGTGGTCGGGAAGGCCCTGTGAGTTGGGTCACGTCCCTTGGGTGTGCCGGGTGAAGGGCAGGTCATGCGTACGCCCGTTGATGGATTGACACCCAGGATTTTGCCGTTGGCTGCCTAACATACTCACTCTCTTTACTACAGAGCAGGGGAGAGGATGATTTATATCGTCAAACGTGCCAATCATGTGGTCGCAGCCAGCTAAGTGAGCTCTGCAAATCATTTTACTTCATTACGCTATCATACGTAGTGTTTCCTGAAATTCAGTCGATGGTCAAAATCCCATTTTCTCAGAATTTTTTTTTTTTTTTCTGGATTTTTATTTCGGAATGAAAAGCAACATTAAGTGTTAAATTGAAAAATGTTAGCTTTAGCATATGCTATGGCCTCCTTTGTCACAAGGCCTTTCACCACGTTCATGGGGTCTCCAGACATGGAAAATGGTGCTAGCCGTGGCCTGCGTCATTGGGCGGGTTCTAACGGGTGGCTGTAACGCCACGCCCCCGACTGTCATCGGACTGCGCATCGGCGAGCTCCGCCGGCCCTCATTTTGGGCCTGTCTTTTGGGTGGTATTTGGCGTTGGGTTCGCACCGGCATGCAGGAATGACGGCGGCAGCTGTGCCATTTGCTGCTGGTCTTGTATCCCATCTTTTGTTGAGGGCATCAGGCTATCTATAGGACTACAGTAAACATGGGGCCATTGTCAGCAGTTGCTGGTGTCATTACTATATGCACAAGCTTGCATACCTCTGCAAAGGTGCTGATAAACACACAGCCATGTCATTTTCCATTTATCCGGTAGGGAAATTCGTACGAGTATTTCATTACACACCTTGGTCTGAATGGCGTTCCGGCGTGGATCTGCATGTCGTTGTTCCTAGCTGCTACTCTACTCCTTGCTTCATCCGAAGTCTGGTATTGACCGACATTGACCATGACATTTGACTTGTCTCACTGGCATCTCCCAGAGGAGCGCTGGTGATGAGTGCAAACGTGACGGTGGACCTGGAGTTCGCACGTGCTGGGATGGAGGTCAGCTTCGAGTCTGAGGCGTCGCTGGACTTCGTCACCACGGTCCAGTTCTCCGAGTATCCCTTCCTGGTCTGCCTGCAGATGGATAAAGCCACCTTCCCCTTCAGGTGAGCCTAGCTGCTGTGCATGTTGCTCTGCTACCGGTCACCGACATACACAATGGTGTATGCCTGTCACGCATGTTCCTCTGCTAACCTTCATGTTTAGCAAGGATTACTATACTGGAGGAAGTTTTATGGTGTATAATCCTGTACTGAAATGTTGTTAACAATGAAACTAAAAGGACAGTGGAGGCCTAATGGTTAGGGAAGCGCACTTGTAATTCAAAGATTGTTTGTTTGGGTTAAATGGGACACAATTAATTGTGTTGTACTGGTGGTGTGTCAACAATGGCCACTGATCTTTTAAAAAGGAAAACATGATCACAATGTTTTTTATCTCCATCCGTTGCAGAGAGACCCTAACAAAATATGAGGGCCTTCCATCTGGGAAAAGCTTTATCTCCCGCAAAGGCAGGAAGGGCCTTGTTCCCGGCTCGGAATTCCCCCTGCACCAGGAGAACTCCAACATGTGCAAGAAGGTGTTTGAAGGCTAGACGCAGATCCCCCACTCTAGGATACTCCGGGAGTGCGGCAGCTCTCGTGGGGGTCAGCGGGATGAGCAGACGAGTGCCGTGGACAAAGAACCTCATTCCGCCTCCCAACTGAGGTCCCGTTTTATTTATTATTTAGGAAAATGTTCTGAAACGAATCCCTGAAGCCGACAGTGAGTTGTGGGAATGCATAGCCAAGGAAAGTCACATGCAATGTTTACATATTTGTTTTGCGAAACAAAAATACACACATTATTGGTATTGGGGAACATTGATGCCTTTTCGGATTATTCTGTTAATATATTTGAATTTGTTTTTATATGGGTATTTACCAGTATCCTTTGTTTTAAGTACACACTTTGTCGTATGCTAAATTTACGCATATATGTACTTTTAAATGTTGTATGAAGTCGTCTCTGGCTCCACCTGATGCGTACCCGTTTACAGAAACAGGAAGGTTCGTTTAAAAAAAAAAAAAAAAAAAAAAATGCTAATTAAACATGTAAATTTTGAACTAGAAACAAGGCCTTTAAATGCTAGAAAGAAGTAACTGAGGGTGTTTGAGTGGGGTGGACCAAGGACAGTGACTTTGTTGGGCTGGGGCATACTCAAGGAAGGGGCCACAGGGCTACTACCCTCAGCTGAAAGCTGATTGGCCCCTGGAGTGCCTCCTCCCCTGTCACTCACTCATTCAGAACATTTTATTGGCTTCTACATAAATGTTTTTTAAAGATGAATCATAGAGTTGCCCCAGCGACGGGGAATATCCTCACCTTACTCTAGACCTGGGTGTAGACCTCTCAGTGAGAGTAGATCTGGTCCATCATATCATTCCTTAAACCTGACCATGGCATGCAGACTGTCAGTAACGGGTTCAAGTAATTGGGTTTGGCTATCCAAGCATATAACTTACTCTAATCACCTGGCAAGAGTAAACTCTGGGTTTTATATTCTTTTGGCATGTGTATTGTCCCTCCATTTCCGGCCAAGGGAGAGCCTTAATTGCTGTGATTGTGCTCCTGATATGAAGAAATGTCCACGTGAATGTAATAAATGAGCAGTCTGCCTGTGTTTTATCTTCGCCCTGATAAGTGTCCTCTGAAAATAGTGTGTGTGCGTGTGTGTGCGCGCGTGTGCGCGTGTGTGTGCGTGTGCGCGCGCGTGTGTGTGTGGTGCTCTTTGGTAAGCCAGCTAAGACTATGGAACCTCTCTGACTTAATTCCACTCACGGCTCAGCAGCCTTGGGTAGGAGATTGGGTGCAACATGCTCTCTTTGGGAATTGCGCTGGGGGCTGTTGGCATCATGGTGACACCTCCCGGTGTGCTTCTGCTGGGATGGAAGTCGGAGATCCTTGGAAGTTGCTGGCCTGCCGGGTCGTCGTTCCGCAGGTCCCGTTGGGCCCAGTCTGGACATGGGGCAGTGCGACACCTAATATCCATCAGGCATTACTGCTCTAATAAACACCGAGGGACAGGGATGGCACTGACGCTCGTACGACTGATTAGGAGTGTTGGAGCTCGAGTACCTCTCGCCTTTCAAGTCTTTTGGAAGGGTCACTCGCAGGAGCTAAATATATTGCTGATTTGGACGAGGTATGAATAGGGCAGCACAAATGTGTGCATTCCTCAGACTTTGGATCAAACAATGAGCGTGACTATTTCGGCTCTTTGCGATGCCAATGTTAAGCACCCTTTGATAAACTCATTAAAAATAAGCTACGGCTGTGCTGGTCTGTGGACATGTGTCTTCTAGCCGGCCTAAAGCGTAATATATTGCTTGGTGCTAGATGTGTCAGACTCATGACATCAGAGCCCCTCCCCTTGTTGTCGGGAGAACTCAACAACTGGCCATTAATGGGGATTCTTTAAGAGCGGAGGGACAACAGCTGGGAGCAGTGGGGTGCCTGTCACTCATCCTGTTTCCGTAGCAACCGCACAAACAAACCAATAAACTAACAGGCTAAACTGAACCAGCTAGCGAGTAAGGTTTCACATACCGCTGGAAATCCTGCTTCTCTTCATGGTATAATCATCAAGATTCACATGTCTACAGCAATAAATTAAGTTATATATTACAGTGGGCAGATGAGACTATTTACCCCACAGGCTAAACTAATATTGCAAATGAACCTATTCATTTCCACACAAGCTTAGGAAAATTACCAGGGTAGACTTCACTCAGAGTTGCATCTGAAAAATAATGTTGGTCATATATATATATAACTTTAACTAGGTTCTTGTTATCCTTAACCCCATCTGTAACCCCCCCCCAGATCCCTTATAACTGTAACTTGAACCCTTTCAACTTTCCCCCATCACATTAAGTCTAAATGAAACTGCAAGGCTGCTCTGAAAACCACGATAACTATGTGGCAGTGATCAAGTTTGGGCAGACGCCAGCAGACGTAAATGTAACACTCAGGGGGAATCCGTGCGATGGCCCTGATCAGCACCCCCCTCGTTTCCCCTGGGGTTCATGGAGGCCGGGAGAGTAAACAGGTAGTGTTCAAAGCAGAGCCTGAAGCTGGGTACAAACAGGAAGGGAAAATAATGATCGACAGGCAGTTGTGGTGGAATAGTACATCATTTAGGCTTCGGTCTCAATGTACACCAGCTTGCAAAGTCCACACATTCACTCTAACAGCTCTATTCTCTCCATTTCCCATTGCGATTCCCCTGAGGAACCTCATTCACCAAAGTCCGCTTGCCATCCCTCGTCCCTTTTCAAGGAATCCGTCGTTTCCCAGGAATTCCAGTTCCATTTGGTGGCACGATGTTGGCATCCTCAAGGTAGCGGGAGAGTGCCGCATTTCAGACCCTCCCCACCTGTGCCAACCGATTCTTCTGCAAAGTGTCCTTTGATGTCTTCACACACATTTCTCTTACCTTCACCACGTTACATTGTCCAGTTCAACCCTCATCTCAAAAACACTTCAGGCCACAGTGTCTTTTTCACCAAGTAAACATTGGACCTTATAATTCTTTGCCCCCAACCAGAAAACTTCAAACTGGTTTGTGATTGAAGTTTTGTGTTGATAGGGGGGATTTTAAACCTCTTCCTTTTTTATGAAGGGTCCTTATCCCAGCAAGGCTTGACTCGCCGCACTCTTGAAAACCCATAAACCGCAAGCTTTCCCTAAAGTCGATGCATCCAAACAATAAAAGTCTTGTCTATTTGGCATTCTTAGAGAGTTTGGGTTTTCACGGCTTGGATAAGGTGCACCTCACATTAAAAAGAAAACTTGCCCAAAAACAAGGCTGACACAAAGTCAGGTACAGTGTGAAACGGAAACAGGATCTGAGATTTCATGATTAGCAGCAGACTGACCTTGTGACGGAATTGTAGGCACTTTTTCTTAATTTCAAGTGATGTACTGCCACCTTGGATAACCAAGTATATGTGCTATATTTCTAGGTTGAGACTGTAGTGAAGTGTTGATCCACTGTTGGTCTTTAAGTGCCTTCAAGCATTAAGATAGTAATTTTCTGTCTGAATGTGGATCTGGGAGTTCACTCACATATACAGGTTTTGTTTTGAGAAAAAAAAACAACAGAACTACATACGGCTTCGCAGACATAGGGCCTGAGAGATTAACGGTATTGCAAAGTGTGACATTCATTCCTTCTTCCAGCACACACAGGGAGTGCACAGACCATTAATCACAATCAACCATTTCAAAATTACCTCAGTATTTATGACAGCAGTAATTTCTATGTAAAAAAAAAACAGAAACAGAACACATTTTATCTCAACGTCGAGAGACCTAAATATCAGTTTACATGACAATCTGCTGTGGTTGCTGAATGAGGTTATGTGTTTTATCAACAGTACTTGTCTGAATAGCTCCTATTATTAGGAAACCTCGATCTGAAGTTAAAAATAGATTGTGGTAAATATAGCAGGAACTTCAGGTTAAGATCTTTCAAAGTGCAACAGTTTTTTTTTTAAACAAAAGGTGTCGCGCAAACCCACTTTGTGTCCTCGGGAATAGACTGAAAGCCACACTCTCACTGACATAGACACATGGTGTGACAGTGCTGGTTTTAAACAAAATACTCCTACAGGTTTTCAGGTAAACGGACTGACCAGCAGTTTAGAATACCTGTGAATCGTGTTCATTTCAGTGTAACAAAAAGAAAAACATAACACCAACCTATGGATACCTGACCGTGGATCTAGACAGCTTCACATTGGCTTCTCTTACCCTGGTGGGACATGCAGCTTAGCACGTCAGGCGGCTCAGCAGTGGGGAGCTCAACAGTATGCCGGGCAGTTTTCAGTTTTATTTCACAAAAATTCAGCTGATTACAGCTCCAGTATATATACTTATTTTTTTAATACTGAAGTTTGTTGTTTTAGTTTTCTTGAATTTTGTACCAGAAATACAGGTTGCCAGGAAGCCAGGAAGTTAATTTCAAATTCTTACCTAAAAAAAAAATCAACTGGCGTATGCGTGCATCAAAAATGTAGAGTCACAATGAAACTGGGTTCACCCAGGTTTAAAGTTTTGCTCTTTCAAAAACCACCAAAGATGCAGGGTTTTGTGCATACAGTCGCATTTATGCATTATAAAATTCTTGACCTAAATGTTTGACCTAAAGGTTTATTTGCGGGTTTTTTTTATTTCTGTCCTGAAATGCCTTGCCTGCAGCAGAAATCTTTTCAGATTCTCAGGGAATGACAGTCCCACGGGCAAAATAGCTTATTCAAGGGTCGCTCTGCCAGGCCTGGTACCCCTCCTTTGTACTCAGACAGAAAGGCACATGGTCGTTTACAGCTACAGCAATAACCTTCACACATGGAAATTCACACATACACACATCCACCCTCTCTAGTGGCAGGTCTTCCCCTTACATGGGGGTCAGAGCCTGGGACCCATAGAGGAGACGTTCCCCTAAAAAGTCCCAGCAGGTGCCTCCATGGACCTGCTGCTACTTTGGTAACTTTTGCCAAAGTAAGGCGCAGGCCCGACTCTAACCAGCCCTGGATTTGGAGCCAAAGTTAGGCTGGAGTTCCCGCTGCTGATAGCACATGTCATTCTGCAGTGCGCTCAGTCCATCATCAAACACAGGGGTGCACAGAGGGCATCCATGCCTGCATACACACTGCTGTAACCCATGTGTGGTACACTGCTGTGTACCATGATATTGTACACTGTGGGCATACATGAGAGGTAGACCCTCTTCTGAGACCAAGGAGGGGAGAGAGGTTTGGCACTGCGCTTAAGCCAAAGGGCAATGAATAGAAGCTGTCTGGCCCGAAGGGTATGCCACCCCCCCCCCCCTCCCAAAAACAGGAGTTGTTTAGTGCACAGGACCGCAATCTCTACTGTTGGTTAAGCTTTCATTTGCTCTGCAAGGCAGAGTTTGATGATTGCATGGGATACCCCTGAGCTCCGCATTTCCCAGGGCTGCTTGCATACCGTTCTCCAGAGCATGGTCACAACCATCCTATTGGGGTCTCCTAGGAAATATCATCATAAGGCCAGATCATGTGGTGAACCATTTGGTGATAATGTCGATCAAGTATGTCGGTACTGCCTTGCAATTCAGCAGCATCTTACGAGGGCTTTTGCCAACCACCCAAAGATTATGTATCTACAAATGAAAGAATAGGATTTGGAGGTCTGACGTGCACTGGGGTGTACAGTTTCATTTGCTGCACGCATACTCAAGATATTTTTTTCCTGATTTGGTTGTGCCAACGAAGGTGTTCATAACAGTGCAGTGACTGGCATGCATTTAATTTTTTTGTGATGGATTTGCAACTTGGTTGCAACAGTCAAAGGGAAACTCAAAAGGGAGAGATGGATAAATGAAGAAGGAGGGGCGTAAGGGAATTGAACAGGTTCAAAGAGGAGGTGCGGCTGGGCGGGTCAGCAGTGGGATCTGACTGATGACCTCGAACCAAGCCGTGCCAGGATAGGCTCAAGAAAACCAGGCGATTGTGGGAATTGCAGGAAAACTTCATGGATTATCCCTGAGAGACACGGAAAGCAGAAAGGAAATAAATTATTAAATAAGACCTCTGGTGTGTCACCTCATCATCAGCTGAATGATGCCCTCTAATGCTTTCATAGAAATAGATACTAGAACACTTGAGCAACTGTTCTTGTTTAGTTCTCAGTCTTAATAAATATGAAATACATTGCCACTGCTTCTGCTTGTTCGGAAACACATCTGTTATCCTATTGCAGGTTGCTGGAAAATGGTGGCCACATATTTACAAATAACATGGAAACACTGAGGGGCCAAAATCACAACAAAAAAAGTTATGAAAGCAAAATTAGGACAAGGCGCTTGAACTTTAACTTACTCTACCCAATATGTGTTTTCCTTGACACGTTGATGTCAGCAGAATGTACGTCTCTCATTTCGATAGACAGCGTAAGTTATTTAGCAAGACTTATTATTAACTAATGACCGCTGGGACGCCTTGTGTTCTGGACAGCAAACCCAACTGGCTTTTGTGTTCCCAGGGTTACTATGAGTGGTTTGTTTATGTGAATGGGCAGTGCCAGTGCAGGCCATCTGGCCCAGACTTCCTGACAGCCCCGGACTATTAAAAGGTGACCTCGGTGCAACAGCCAGCCTCTGATGTCTCCTAGCAGCTGAAGCTCTTCCTGCATCAGCACAACAAATGCTCGGCACGGTGTGACCTTCTCTACCACGCTGCCCCCCCCCCCAGCCAAAGTTGACCCACGCAGTCCTGTGACACGCCCTCTTCTACTGCAAAGCCCACTGGCCTGCCGAAGTTGTGATCTGACCTTGGTTCTTGATCTAGCTTACATAAACAAATATCTTCACCAGGAATTAGGCTATTCTTTCCAAGCAGGATGAGTAAGTGGAAATACGGCTAAATAAAAGCACCATTAGAACATGTTTATCCTTGAATACCGTGGTCTAAATATTATACTAAAAGGCTTAATCAAAAGTTTATACTAAAAATCAGGCTTGGTGACTTCAACAGCATGATGACTTTAATCCAGAGTCATTAAATGGCATCATCTCTTCCGGCATTGGAACCTGCCACCCCAGTATCTGAGATACTACTTCGTGTGCAAATCTTACGTTGCTGCTATGCACGCTCTTCACTTGCCCACAAGGAGAGGCAGTGAATGTAATATGCTTACTGGATGATGGTGGGATGACTTGAACAAGCTGATACCTCATAAATAGATAAGCATGAATAGGGTAATCAGTTTATCAGAAAACACCAACTAACTGATTCCTTATTAACAACTTGGAGAAGTAGTTACTGCAGATAAAGTGCCTGTTTACAGAGTCTTAAGGAGGAAACTAAACCAAGCAAAGCATACTAAGATGGACCTGTCCAACACTAATTAACATGGAAACACCCAAACGATTCCACCAGAACCTTAATGTACAAATCAAAATGGATACAATGGTCTATATTCTGAATGATTCTGCAGGTGATTATGTGATGATACTATTGTCATTTTTCATTTTACACTAAAAAATTAATAAACCTTTGTAAACCTATCGCATACATTCAAAAGATCATTGCTTCTGATCTCCTTCCTTTAATACACACAGCAAAGCCTTTGATGTCCCAGTTTGATGGATATTGTAATTATGATAAAATATGCACTATAATTATGATCATTGCAATATGTCGTAAAACTAGGCATACAACAGAAAGATCAGGAGTACTTACATGTAAAAATCACCTGCAGTTTACCTGTGCTCTACAACAAAACTCATAGTGGTTCCATCAAACGATGGTGGAGCAATGATTCTTGGACCTTGCTGCGTTGTAATGCTGATGATAGGCTTTCCATCAGAGGGACACTGGAAGGCCTCGGAGCCCCTGCTGGTGATAAACTGGGGGTTGGCGGCGCCTTGTGGGGACCACCCTGTAGGGCTACAGTAAGAGCTCTCCCAGCATACCGTGTCCATTGACTGCCCCCCATGTGTGACCTCTTGGCTGGCAAGCTTGTCTACACCGCTATCTGCCTCTGGTGGTGTTTGGCTGGGCAGCATGGCCGTTGAGGGCATAAAGCCTGGGTAGATCACGTAGGCAGGGCTATATGAAGTGGGGCTGAGTGCCAGAGGTGACACGGACACAGGAATAGGAGTCACAGATGGCTGTGACATGGGGACATCAACATACTGTCCGGTATCGGGGTCAAACAGCCTCCGTGTAGTTGGCTGGACTGGGGTATCCACCAGATAATAGTGCCCTGTGGTGGGATCTAGTAGCATCTTCCGCTGGGTCTGCTGGAAGGACTCGGCCGATGGAGTCGCCGTTGCTGTAGACACTGGTTGTGATAAGCAGAGGACCTGTGGTTGCACACCTTGTGCTGCCATTGGCAGGGAGTGATGGTAGATGGTAGCAGTAGGGGAGTCTGGGGACTGTGTCTCTGAGGTGACAGTTTTGTTGGCTGTCAGCCTGCTGTGTCTCCTTACGTCGGCTTTGGTAGGGTGACCGGCGGGCCTTTGGTCCTGATGTTTGGCACTAGTGGATGACCATGTACTAGTTGACTTGTTGATCGGCTCTCTGCTGGTGTGACATTTAACGGGTATAGTCAGGTAATTCTCAGAATCGCAGAGGGCAGACTGGTTCCCTTCACTGGAATTGATCGTCTCTTTCTCCTCTGCTGCAGGCCTAGCTTCTGTGTTTTTAGAGGCAGAGCATTTGGTACGAGGATGTGCTGATGACATGAGACCTTTATTATTGCTGCTGCTGCTGCTGCTGCTGCTGCTACTGCTGCTGATTATCCTATTTTTGCTCCCCAATGGAAATGCTGTTTTGTTACTGAAAAGTCCGCTTTGGTGAAATGCTGCGCTAGATGAACGTTTGTCCTCTTGATTAAATGGGATGTGTAACGTTTTAAGAATTTCTTTCTTTTCTTTTTTGGAGCACTCTTCCAGAGTGGGAACAGCGGGCAATGTTGGGGGTGACTGATCTGAATTTTGGTGGAAGTTTGTTTGGATTAACTTCTCGTTACCTGCTGCTGTGCAACTAGTCAGGTTTCCAGGTTCTGCTCCGGATTCCGATTTTCCTGTAGTTAGATGTTCTGCACTGGTAATAAGTGAAAGTACGTGGCTGTCTGTAACTGGCCTGGGGGCCTGTATTTTACGCTTCCATTCATTCCGATCGAAGACGTAGAGTTGTTCCATCGTTTTGACCGCTGCCCTCAGTTTCTCTATGGCAGCCTGGTTAGCCACTTTCGATTCTGCTTTCCTTTCACCTGCGTCAATGACCTTTTGTTTAGCGGTAGCTAAAGGAACTCGACCCGTCGCACGTTTCACTCGCATGCTTCTATTTTTAGCGTCATCTGCAGGCACAAGGGAACATGACGCGCCAACCTCAGGTTTACCCTCAGTAAGCCTTTTCCACGAGACTGCAGTTATGTTTTCCATTTGTTTCGCGTTACTGTTTGTATTCACTGACTGACACTTGATAACTAAGGGCGACAGAGAAGCTGTGGCTTTGATGGGTTCCTCCTTAGATGCCTTCTGGTCCACGTTTGAATCAGCTGCGGCTGCTACTTTTTCCTGATTATCAAGTGAAACAAAGTGATAAGAACTTTTTACCAGCTTCCGCACATCTCTAACCTGGTAAATCGGAGGCTGCATCTTTCCCTTGGTATCCCTGATGTCTCTGACTATGAAATGAGGCACTTTCTCCATCATCTCTCCCTTCAGTGACGTGATGAGCGTTTGGCATTTGGAGTCGCCGGCCGACCTTACAGCACCGGTCGCACTGGACACTATGTTTGGAGTTAGCAGGCTAGCTATGTTGAATGGATTGGGTTTGTTGTCCTTCACACTCCGCAAACTTATTTTGATTCCAGGGGGCTTTGCCGGCACAGCATCGCTTGTGGCGCTAGTGCTATTAAAGCTCAGTTTGGTGTCCCTTAATTCTCCTTGCCCAGTCATGGTGTGGGTTGGGTATTTATTCTTTGTTTTCCCCTGTCCCCTGTCTTTGCAGGGAAGCTGTATGCTTGGCACGAATAAGTGAGACATTTTAGTTAGTCTGCTGTTCCCCGTTTCGAGGTCGAGGTTTGCTTTACCGAAATTGTCGGTGAACGATGTTAGCTTCTTGGCTGGAGTCGTCTTACTTTCCTGCTCCTTTTGAAACGCCGGTCCGACTTCTCGCCAGTTCCGAAATGCACTATTGTGGCTACGATGGAGGGTGCTCTTGGTCGCCTCCGAAGCTCCTTTCTTAGTGTCTGCCGGCTTTTCATTTTCTGCCTCACTGTTAGGTTCTGGTGAAATGGTTAACGATCCATCTCTTTGCCTGTTATCCTTCGGTTCACATAAATTGCTGTCCACTATGTCTCCGAGTTCATCCAGAGAAAGGATAGTGATCCCTGACCCTGTCTCTAACATCTTAGAGCCTTGCCTTTGAAGGTCCTCAGTCTCCTCCGTGATAACCTTCTCCCTAGGAATTTCATGGTCTTTGCACAGGAAGCTTGGAGACAGAATTGGGTATCCGTCCGATATCTCTCCCCTTTCCATTTTACGTTCCTGTTCAAACTGCATTTTCTTCGAAATTACATTTTTCAGAAGACTTGAGGCAAATATGGACTTTTTGTGTGTGTCATCCATGGCTTCCCCAATCTCGCAGGCCTGCTGGCTGGCCTCAGTCCCTGGCTCACTTGGCAGGGTGCCTGTAACTTCATCTGCTGAACGTGATCCCACAGCATTTTCCGCAAATTTCACATGCCTGTCTCTGTCGTCAACAGTCGCCCGTATGTTACAATGGAAATTCAGAGTCTCCGTTAAAGTTATCACCCCTCTCTGCCCTTCGGCGAATTTGCTCTTCACTTCGATTTTCTTTGTGGATGACGATGTGCCACTGGGATCAGGCAGGCTGCTATTCAGAGCAAAAATCTTCTTTTGGGTTCCTTTCTGACTGGCTAATGGAAATGCATGTTTGCCTTTTGCCTCTGAACTACTGTTAATTTCAAAAGTCGAAGCTGAACTTTTGAGGGACATATTTTGCTCCCTTCCCTGTGTGAGATTACCGCATTTAAGATCAACAAATGCAGACCACCTGTTCAACCCCAAGCCGTGCTCTGATGCAGATGACTCGCTGGAGGTGCTGAAATTAATGGCATCGAAGTACGGACAGGCTAAACTCCGAAAAGCCCTAGTCGTTAAATTGCGCACCTCCTTATCCGCATCGTCCATTTCGCTTATTGAACTGGATGCGCCGCTGGAGTACTCCGCTATGTCTTTCCCCTTTAATTTACTGCCAATATGCAGGCGACCAGGGGCCGGGATAAAGCAGTTCGCTCTGTCACATGTCGCCTCTGCTTTCACGTTTTGGCTTTTAAAAACGTAGCCGTTCAAGTCTCCGTCGTGCTTAGCACAGTAATGCAGGTTTTCATTGTCCAGGCTGTTGCGCCTGTCGTTTATAGCCCTGGAGGCGGTTTTGATTGACAGATGGATCTGTCCCACAGAATTCCCACCGCCGTTCTGGTGCTTTAACAGGATTTCATCCGGACTGGCGCATTTGTCCAAGTCGCACAGATCGTGTTCGTGCTTAGTGCTGACTGCTGCCCCGTTAGTGCGACACAGGAGCGTAGTATTATTAGATTGTCCCTGGTTGCTTTTCAGTTTCGCCAGAGTCTTGTCCTCTAATACCTGCGCTTCCTCGATCGTCTCATCGCTGTCAAAAGAAGCGTAGTCGACGAACGAGTAGACCCGGTTGTCATCTTCAATGTCCCAGCAGGATCCGCCGCCAAAATCGTAATCCACGTCGTGGTCTAACTCTAACAGCTGTATCTCATGGGTCGTGATGTAGTGAGACTCGTCCTCTGCGCAAATAGGGGTGCAGTTTTCGGATAAGACCACGCTTACGCCATCGTCTGATTCACTTTTCCTGGCCAGATACATATCCGTGTAGTGCAATTCTTCGCTTTCAAACGAAGTGTTTTTTGTGTTGTAGCTTTGCCGCAGATAGTCCCGTTTATGCTCCTCTACTGCGACTCGTTTGTCGGCTGGAACTTCGTCACGGTCCCCGAAATCGTTAGGAGAGTCCGGGGAAGACGCTGTTTCAGACGAAAGGTTACTCGCTGCTCTCTTTTCGGGTCTGACGTGCCCCGTATGTTCATCATTATTATATTTACAGTCCTTGGTGGGGATGTAAGCAGCAAGTTCCCTCCGATTGCAGTCGACTGCTGTCCTGTCCCCTGAAATCGGCGCGTCATTATTGCATTTAATTATAGCCAGTTGGTTTCCCTCCCCAGTAAAAGTAACTTTTACAGTTTTTGTACCTTCAGCTTTCATGGCAAGCAACTCATCCAAATCCACGTATTTCGATTCTTCCTGTTGCGTCCCGGGATTACAAAGACCCTTGTCGGACTGGAGCTTTCTATAAGGACTGGTGTCTCCTCGGTAAGTTAAAGTTTTCTGAAGCGCTTCCATTCGCTAGGTTCCCCCGATGTTGCAAGGTCTTTGTAGTTATAATTTTAATCCGGGACGCTTCCGAGACGAAAAAGAGTGAGACACAAGTCCCCGGGAATCCCCGCTTCACTCCCCGGTGTACAGTGGAACAACCAGAATCTCCTAGTAGAGCTGTTGCTCTGCTCTGCGCCTCTAGTCCACAGTTGTTTGTGAGGCGCTCACGGCTGTCATTTCGGATGCCTTTGGTAACAGTAGCAGAGGCGGCATTCCAGCTGCCTGCCTCATATAACAGGACACAAAGCATATGGAAATTCTTACTTTTGCTGCAGACGAGACTGTGTCATCGACCGAGCACCATCGCCGCACTCTTTCATTATCTTGTCCCGTATGCAAATTTGTTATTACTTAGGAAAACTCACAGGTAGCTGGCAGCACTAATGGTAAAAATGGTTATTCATATTTTCCTGGGACCGTTTTACGATGTGTCAATTAGGAAATATTTTAAAGAGCTATTTTAATCGGTTTGTCATTTAATACTTTTTTACTATGTATGTATGTATATATGTGTATGTGTGTGTGTGTATGTGTAGATGACCATTAGGCACTAAGTAGTAGTACAGCTAGTATTATATTGATATTGTATACACATGATTTCTACTTTTTATTTCAAAATAATCATAGTTTAACATTATGAAACAACGTGTATCTGCTAAGTGCTAAGATACGAAAACATCTTTTTCAGCTTGTTTAAATTTCCTTTTCCTTTCGTGTAGCCTACAGGAGTCGTCTGACAGTCCTCTATAGTGCAACTAAGGATTGGCAGCAAAGTTTGAAGACTTCTTGTTACGTTTGCGTAATGAAAACTATTGTATTGTACCCTATAATAGCCTATATTACAATTCAGTATTTTAAAGATGTATTAGGTTTTAGACAATATGGTGTACGTTTAATGCATGCATGTAAAACTCTCAATATTGAAGTTGTTTAACAATTATTCGCAAAAAGATATATAAACAACTGGATACCGGCAGGGCCGTTTGAAGGAATTTGGGGGCCCCAAGCAAAATGGACATGGAGGCCCCCCACACAGTTTGTCACTGCATTTTTGTCACTGCATTTTATTCTTAACCAGTCGTTGTCAATGCCTGCCTTGTCGCGACGGGCCTGGATACCGGTTACTTCCACTTTTTTGGGCGAAACATTTAGCGCAAGTTCAGCACCCGAATCAACGAACAGCTCCCAGTCTTAGAAAACCTTCATCTTATGCCGAAAACAAATCTTTATTATTTTTTTTTAATTACCTAATTCTATCTAAGCACATATTAATAAATACAACAGGCCTATAGGGTTACGTCCAGGATTTATATACAGATAAAAGATCGCGGTTGTCTGGCAATTATCCTCGATTAATCGGTGGCATTTTCATTCATTTTAATAATTTTAATTGATAGTATATGACAAATATTACGAAGTTTTGGAACAATTATTTCTATAATGGATACAACAAATTGAACAAATTGTTATTAAGTATCATCATTTACAAGTTGCCGCGTAATAGGTCATTTGTACGAACAACACAGATGTCCCTGAACAACACAGATGATATAATGCGAAGCCTGATATAAATGCGTCTTTAGAAATGTAAACGTAAAGCCGATCATTTGCAATCCGTATATAGATAGTGTTAGTACCTATACAGACACGTAACTATCGGTTCGACGTCGATTATACCTAATTTGAAGCCAAGCAGGTGATAGATACCTATGTAGCGAATTCCTCTCTAAAGTCGCGGCCCTATAAATATAGTTCGGCACATGCCCAAGTCTGAGCCACTGACCTTTTTACGCGGCTTAGCCGCGAAATTTCCGTGTGGGTGTAATGCAGGGGTGTCCAATCTTGTCCGCAAAGGGCCGGTGTGTATGCGGGTTTTCGCTGCAACTCCCTAATTAAATTACTA
>JABFDZ020000054.1:2154765-2169490 GCA_019775955.2 Pollimyrus isidori
AGTTCTCCCCAAGCGAGCTTGATGGGCCGAATGGCCTCCTCTCGTTTGTATAGTTCTTATGTTCTTATGTTCTTAAGCACACTGCAATGGCCGAGCTCAGCCTCGAACGATTGATGTTCACGCAGGTTTCGGACCGTTTCCCGCATCTTACATTTCCTGAAACGGAGGCTGCTCCATTTCTGTGAATCCACTGAGCTTTGCTAATATATACATTGTATTTTAAAGTATTCCGAGCAATTAAGCATGTTTGTGACCATAACAAACTGCAGAATGGTCAAGGTGGGCTTTTACGGTCTGCTCAGTATGGTAAAATGGCCAGGTTGTAGGTATTATGGAAATAAATGGTTTCACAAATCATGAAGCTTTATGTGACTTTTGGCATTCCTGATAGGGCACTGAGACTCCCTGCTTCAGACTGATGTAATAAATTTCTTGGCTGGTCCATTAAATCCACAGCCACCCTTAATGGGTGTTAATTTTGTATTCGCTCAGGCTTCCACCAGCATCTTGGAGCACCAAGGCTAAAACCTGCTCTCTACCGTTACCTGTGAAAATACACTATATGGGTGAAAGTACTGGGACACCAGGCCATTACACCTAAGGAAACTTATGACATCACACTCTAAATCCATAGGCACCGATATGGAGTTTGTCTCCCCCTTGTACTGTAGGTATAACAGCTGCCAGTCTTCTGGGAAGGCATTCCACAAGATTTCTGAGTGTGTCTGTGGGAACTGTTGCCCATTTACACCATTCCATCGAATGCTCGCCGTTTGCGCCGGGTGACGTGAGGGTTGCATGCAGCTCCTCAATCACGAAAACCCATTTCACGATGGTAGGAGGATATATCCAGCAAGATTGTTAAAAAACAAGGATTCTTGAGGAGGGACCAGAATTTTACAGGGGGTCAATGTAAGACTGAGAACCAGAGATGTGAGATGATGGGTGGAGAGGTGAGCTGTGGAGATTAGGACCAGAGGGAGCTTTTGAAAGGACCTGAAGCAAATGATAAGGGAGCTGCAGCAGCTAAGGAGGCTGGAGATGCATCACAAATCAATAGGAGATCCCCCAGGGGCGACGGCTGCTCACAAAAGGCCTGTGAAGGGCCTGACATCATCACCGGCTGCATTAAAAACTCATCATCATCATTCATTGTGCAACACGAACGTTAAAACGCACAATCCTAAGGCATAATCTAGGAACGTGTCCACGGGGTCACCAAGGGTCAAGTTCAAGGTTCACACGTCAACTTGTAATCATAGCTTCTGGGACAGGCTCAGAACCCTCTGTGACCCTGAATAGGACAAGTGGATGCGGAGGATGAATGGATGGACAGAAGACAAAATGACTGCTGAATAGACAATAGAAATAGAGAGCAGTATTTAATAGTAATTGAAATATACTACTTATGTTGATGGCAGTTTCTATGTCATTCAGCAGCTGATAGGGTCTGAATTCCTGGTGTGGTCGGCCATCAAAAAATGCCACATTTACGGTTTGCTTCTTGACCTGTGCACCATGGTGATGAGGAGATAGTCAAAGAGAACCTCAGAGATCTTCCTCAGGCACCGATGAAGGTGACTGCAGCTGAGCCCAGTATGGTCTGCGGGATCGTCTCTGCCCCATTCTGTCACGCTGCAAAGAAGTTGGGGGTGGGGGGTGGGGGGTGTTATTTTTGTCTGCAGATGCCAGCAGTGAAATGCACCAGTGAGAAAAATACTTGCAGCCCCCACCAGCCTGGCGTGTGCCCCCATGCAGCAAAGATGCGCTGATACTCTCTGCAGTTTTTTTGGGGAAAGTTCCCTCTCTGCAGAAAACATAGCTAATCATCTGCACCTTCCAGGATTCTGCTCCCCCCTCCCCCAGTGAGGGCTCCCCTATACCCTGGATAGTGCTTCACATTAGAGGAGCCTAGACAGACACCCACTGGTCACCACACTGCACTGCTTGGTGGCTGGTCTCCAAGAGGAGCTGTTTGGTATTCTATCCCAGCTTTACATATCTGAACATCTGCTAGTCTTTCAAGAAATACTGCACCCCCCTTTTTTCCCCAACATAAAGTCCTACATTTAAAGGAAACTAGCAAACTAAGTTGAGTTGAAACATTCACAAAACTAACCAAGCGCTTATAAAACATATAACAAGCCCTACGAATCCTATAACTATCTACCAGCTAAGAGTTTTCCTTAATACTGACAATGAAGAGAGGAACCCAGACACCATTAATCAGTTTAATCAAATTCATCATTTACCATTGTTAATAAGCTACTTGATGCCTTTGACAACCATCACAGTGTCATTAATTTAGCTACAATATAGCTATGGTAGACCCCATGATCATATTCTATTCAGATACTTTATAGCTGAACAAATTAGTGGTTATTAAATACCTGCCTATGTCTCACTTGATGCAGGGTTGGACTGGGATTACAAACTAAGGCTGGACATTGGGGTCCCCTGTAATGGATTTTGCTGATCGTGTTGGAGGGGTAGGTGGTTCCCCACCATAACTTTTGCAGAGCAATAGATCTTGCCGACCCCAAGATTAATTTTGCCAGCTCACGCACCCATCAGCCCGATGGGAGGATGCACGTATGCCAGATGGCCAATGAAAAGCTAATGCCGGGCATGTATTTTTAAAGGGATCAAATCATGCTGAGCTGTTAATTAGGATCTAAATGTTTTTTTAGATGTTATTTCAGACTAAATGGCACCATCAGTACTGTGACCCTGTGCCCGATGAGCGGTTGGAAGATGGGTGGGTGGGCGATGTTATCTGAGGACTCTGAAATGACGACGCACGTCCTCGCAAGGGTCAGGTGTTTGCAGACATGGAGGAGCACTCTTAAAGCACAGTTCTGTGAAAGAATCCCCCCTTTTTTTGTTTTCCCAGACTGCCCTGCTTCCCCCCATCTGGTACCTGCCTTTGCATATATGGCAATATAACCGCCCCCCACCAACCCAGCCCCCCCCGTGCCGTGCGCTGATGAGGCACCATTTCCTGCCGGCGCTGAACTCCCTAGCCGCCCGCTGCTGACTCGACACAGATATCCCACAAGCTGAGGCCAGGTTGCCTTCGCTACACTTTCTGTGGCCACTAATCATCAAGCCCTGCATCTGCGGCAGCTTCTCGCTCTCTGATGTGTGTCTGGCCTATGAGTTTGCTTCAGGTCCCTGTTGTTTATACCTCGTAGCTACATCGCGTATAGATGCAACCCCTGCATGTCATATATATATGTCCATGCATATATGCGTTACGTATAGCTGGGGCACGGAGTGAGGAAGCAGGATAAGGGGTTTAATCATAGGCAGGACAAGGATTAGAACACAAATATACCACATATAACGTCAGTGACCGGACTGAGGAAACATACTCTAACGTGGACTTAAATACACAGGACTGATTAACAACAACGAGAAACAGTTGGTAACACGGGGATTCCACACGAGGTAGCGAGGGAGGATTGGACGAGCAGGGTATGACATATATGGATGTATGGATGTGTATGTATGTATATATGTAGATACATGTATGTGTGTGTGTGTGTTTGTGTGATAAATATACCCATACCTAGAAATAAATTTCATGGGGTGTCCAGCAACTGCCCCTGTAGGTCCCCCTTGGTTTATGCATTTTTAGATTTTGCCGACTGGTGGCGCACAGGGACGGGGTCTAGCAAATCTCGGGGGGGGGTAAATTCAACTCAGCAGTAATTTTTACTAGCTGGCTATGTGCCGGATATATCATACGAAGAGCAGCTGGTTGACATGCACCTAAGTGTCTCAATAGAAACCTGTGTGTATAGAGACCAGCCCTCATAACCAAGAATCACTGAATTCGATTGATTTGATAAATACAGTACTTATAGTTAATGCTGTGAAAGTGAATGGACAGTGCACGGTATCAAAGAGTACTACCCCTTTAAGACGCTCAGGGTCATATAAATATAACACTGTGCGTTGTTGGACGCTCTGTTCTTACGAGTTGTGTTTGGTAATGTTATCCTCCATTTGCATATATTAAAACACATCGTGGTATCTATTAACACATTGGAAGAAAAGCATCACAATGGCTGCACAAAGGGTCACTGTAGGCCTTCAGCTCCTCTTCAGGAGAGTTCAAGGTCAAACAGCCTCCCCTTTTATGCCCCGTGTTTGGCCTAACCTGTGAAATGCCCTGTTAATTGGATTAACTTTTTCCAATATAACTAATAACACTTTACTTGATAGTACACAAGTAATATAGTATTATACTATTACTTACATATTAAGTCTTAAATACATACTGATTTCATGCAAATTCATCATTAATTAATTGTGATGCATGTTTTTTTGAATATTTACTATATCGGTTAATTATGTAAATCTTTTTAAACTACTTAAGGCACCACTGAAGGAGCAAGTCATGAATAACACAAGTGAAATACTTGTCATGTTTGTTCATCATTAATGAATTGTGACGCATCTTTTATTCCAAGTAGCAGCTATATTGGTTTATGATTTGTTCATGATTTGTACTTCAGTAACTCATTTATTATTAAGTATCTGTTACCACATAATAATACTGATGCATCTCAACTGGTGATAACACAAATCTCCATATGTACTCTCAGTGAATGTAATCTGTGAGACCCTTTCATACCAGTCATGGCATCACCGGAAACCTTCCGGCAATATATCGTTACTGCCAAGCATCGTGGGAACCTCAGCCCTAACTGTTAGCCTCTGTATATATTCACATTTCAGACCAATGTGACTCTGGAATGATGCTTTTCTGTACCAAGATGACTCATTTAATATCCCGTCGAAGAGCAGTCATCACTGAGATGCTGTATCATGAGTCGGTTCCGGAATAGCTCACGAACCTATACTCCAAAATGTCACAGAAATGTCACAAGTTGAAGCAGTTCTTCATAGAGAACTTGGTCAAGAAGCTTTCAGAGACTGATCTATTAGCATAGATAGCCTTTGTTAGCTGCTACTAAACAGTTAGGCTTCTGAGTAATAAAGGGATTATTTTTGTCATCTGGAGACACTGCATGGTGCACAAGTTTGAAAATAAAATTATATTTTTTACTGAGGTAAATACGTTCAGTTGAACATTTTGTATTAGTTAATTCAGGTTTCTTTTAAACTTATTTTAGTTTTGTTAGAAGATATGACAAACTAAAAATCTGACGGAGGTATTTATATTTTGTATACAGGCTGAGTTAAAATATTCTTTAGCAAATGACACATCTGGTGCAGTTGTAACACAAGCACTTTTCAACCTCATTACATTATTTCTTTAATTGTGTCGTATACATCCTTCAAAAGGATTAAAACTCGTAACGACTTAATTAACAAACTAAAACATATTGTTACTCATTATTTTTAGAAAAATGTTTTTGCATAACATAAATTCCCAAACGCATGTGCAGTTAATAAACTGTACGCGGGTTTGCACCAATAAGTTGCACTTTAGCACGTTTCCAGTCCGCTTGTAGAGATGCGCGCGAATATGCAATGTCATTTCTGCACCACCCATTGCTGTCCATCCTTCTGTTCTACTCATTCTTCGTTCATTATGTAAAAAATTTCCTCCCGGGCCGTCTACCAACCACAACTTGCATACAGTGGTGGGTAAATAATTCGCATGAATATATAAATAAATAAATGTGGGAAGAGGCTGCAACTGAACTGCTGATGTCAGGACTCCAGTGCAGCACTGCACAGCGCAGGTTGGGGGCGAGCCGCTTTCTGCTCCGGCGTCTTTTTCGTTTCACGTTTTTGAACATCTGGAAACCAAGATGTCGGTAATCAAACGCTGCGGTCTGCTTTGCACCATCCTGCTCTGTCTGGCTCCTGCAGTTCATCCCAAAAAGATATTCCGATGTCCTTCTGCATGCGCCTGCTCCAAAGAGTCTATCGTTTGTGTCGGATCCTCCAATGTCCCTCGCATCATCCCCAACGACATCAACTCACTGTAAGTATTCTGCAGATGATTCACTGCAAAATGCCATTGAATATCTTAAGTTATGTTTTTACGGTTTAATAAATGTTCCGGCACCATTTTAACTGTTCAGACATTTAAATGTTTGCGCTGGTGGATTTTAAAATAAGCTGCATTTTTGAAAGTCATTTAATGCACAAAACAGTACGCCTCAGGGTGCATGCTAATTAGAATTTGTTAGTTTGATGTCTTTTTGTAATTGGTCTTATTTAGCACCTAGCTTATGACCTCCGATTATGACATTGTCGCCTGGGGAAAATTTACGTGTTTGCACATCATATTAATTCTTTCAGGAGTATCGTCAACGGGACCTTCCCTGAGATCAAAGAGGCTATGTTCTCCCACATGCCTTCTTTGCAGTTGTTGTAAGTAAACTTTTAATGGGTCAGAACATTTTCTGTTCAAGATATATTCAGTTGCTGCCCATGTACATTTTAGAGTAAAATATCTTTGTGTGGTGATGAATTCAATTAAGCACATGTGTTTGGTTAAATTTGACCAGCAGGCTATGGGGAAGAAGCGGCAGTGATATTGATCTGCAATTCCAGCAAAGGGTCTGGCCCACACTTAGAGCAGAGATCTTAAGCATTTATTAATTAGCCAGTCTTAGTACATCCGGCTACCTCTACAAGCATATTTCAGTTAAAGCCAAAATCGTTGCACAAAGAATTTTTAATCCAGATAGTCTGTACCAATGCAGCCTCACCTAGACGAGACTAGTGGGCTATTGTCATACTTATTTTGCTAGTGTGCTCTATCAGCAGTTAGTGCACACAGTTATGTGAAAGGACTTCGTCTGGGTGGAAAAGGAGAAGCACCATCCAGTAAATTATACTAGAACTATGGACAGTTTATGTTCCAGGGGAGAAGCTGTTCTGTTTTTTAAAAGTGGGAGCTTGATAGCATTTCTATCAATGGCAAGCAAACATTTTTCGTAATTAACAAGGAGCAGTGAAATGGCTAATTGGGTTGGGATGTGATGGCTATTCTGCTTGGGTCCAGGCATGGAGACCAGCAAAGTTCATTCTGATCAGGGCTAGGAACCCCCACCTTGGATAACACGAATAAGACACCCACAGATACAGCTGCCAGAGGCGGTGTACCACGCTAACGGAGATGACCGTAATTCGCACTGTTGCGCGATGAGACCTTTAGGTGGCCGGAAAGTTATTTTCACCAAACCTTCTATTTTCTAGTACTGCTCTTTGATATTTTCTTGTAAGCATATACTGGAGATCATCTTAAACCATGGCCAGCTCTGTTGGGTTTATGGCAACAGCTATAATAAATGTATACAATTAAAAATTTGGTTCAGATTTCATTTTGTCATTTAGATGAGCTTGTTAGATGTTTAAGGTGGCCAGTCGCATGGAATGGAAGGAAAATCAACGGGAGCGTCCCTCCATCCATCAACCCATCTAGCTACCCATCCATCCATCCATCCATCCATCCACACAAACACACACACAGACACAGACCCGAACACCTACCCACTAGCACCGCCTGTCTTTGGAAGTCAAAGCAGACTTGGAGAGATAGTACAAGCAGGAGTCTGGTGGGGTTTAAACCACAGCCCCCCGGTGGTCTCTGAATATATATTACAGTACAACTTTACGGCTTGTTCAGCATGGTAATAGGTGGTGGTTGGGGGGGGGGAGTTATATCTGTGCGTGACCTGCTAAATCCCTTGAGTTTGATCCGGAGTATATTTCTAATACATCATTTTCTATCCCCACAGGCTTCTTAATTCAAATTCCTTTACTGCCATAAAAGATGATGCCTTTTCCGGCCTGCCGCATCTGGAATATCTGTAAGTTTTTGTTTGCACACTATCAGGAAAAAAAAGTATCTTTGAGGGTCCAATTACTTGTCTTTGGGGTTGCACCCTCAAGGGTTTGCCAATTGTACCCTAATTGTAGGTAAACGTACCTTTAATTTAATAGTAAATATTCTAATTTAAGGTACAGAAATGGACTCTGATGAGTGCTTTTGTACCATTGGTGGTACACAGGGATGTAGCCAGGATTTTAAAATACTAAGGATCATGGTTATTGAAGTTGTAGAAAAAATACTGAGGACTTGATCTCGGTTTCCTCACTGGTAAGATTGGGCATGAACCTACAGTAATGTTCTCCGTACCTTGGAGAACATTACTGTACTTGGGCAGGTATGATGTTGGGAACCTGAGAATGAGTCTGTTAGAAGGGTGGAGTCATCTGTGCCTTTACCCACCCACCCCCAAGAGGATGACTGAGATATGTTGGGCTGGTATGTGAAACTAATGTGTAGTTCTCACTGAGTTCGGGTCATTGGGTGTCCGGTGACTTTGGGGGTGGACGGTGCTTAAATCTGACTAAACGTCAATCAACCCCGAGCACAGGATTCATCTGTAACAGTGGTTCCAAATACTGTCCTCGGGGGCGCATAGACAGTACAAGTTTTTGCTCCCTGTCAGACAGTCCACAAGCAAGAATGTGAACTGTCTGACAGGGAGCTCAGAGGGAGCAAAAACATAGACCGGCTGTGGCTCCCCGAGGACTGGATTGGGAAACACTGATCTATAAATACTGGACAACTAGTCACCGAGTAGTCAGCATGTTGGTTGAAACAAAACCTTGGTCTGGATTTGAACTTTCTGGACCAGAACGTACCACCTCTGACCAAAGTTTGATAAAACAAGATTTAATTAAGGCTAAAATGCAGAGAGATGCCTGTATGACTCCTCAGCCTCCGGCTTGGTCCCTTCTGCTCCTCTGTCCTCCATTGTCCTCTATGTCCTCTATTCCTTCAATTTGCCAGGTTCATTGAAAGCAACAAGATGGAGACCACAACCAAGCACGCCTTCCGAGGCCTGAGGGACCTCACACACCTGTGAGCCACCGTCATTGCCGTCACCTGTCATCGTCACCGTCACTTACTCTATGTCACCATACCTCAAAGACACTCAGCCATTCTCCAAGCCTTTCCTGTTTCCTGTCTGGCTCTTTTTGCAGGTCTTTAGCAAACAATAATCTCAAGGCTCTTCCCCGGGATCTCTTTATCGACCTGGACTCCCTGATTGAACTGTAAGTGGAAACTTTCTTCATCTTCTATGCACTTATTGTACTTAAGGACATCCTAAAATTGCACGGCTTATAATGACATGGCTGCTTATGCAGTGAAGCGTTAATGTAAATGCAATAGACGCAAAGAGTGTCCTCATTTCCTGCTCTGCAAGCCTGCCAATATTTGTTGTGGAAAACAGGGAGATTTTGCCAAGGAGTACAAAGGTACGGGGGGTAGAAGGTCAGGAAAAGGCCAGGGAAATTTAGATCTGTTGGTAATAATGTTTCAGGTGGGACTGTTGGGGGTACCAGTCTCAAGCAATGGTTGAAGTGCCAACCTTGTGGAGTGGTGTCATGTGACCACACACATGTATCCTGTGTCATGTGACTGCTGGCATCAATATGCTGTGATCACCCGTTCTCTTCCATTGGGTGTCCGCCCAACGTTTCCCCGTTTCTCTTCCACATGCGGCAGCGACCTACGGGGCAACCTGTTCGAGTGCGACTGCCGGGCCAAGTGGCTGATGGGATGGCTGAAGAACACCAACGCCACGGTGTCGGATGTCTTCTGTGACGGCCCCGCGGACATGAAGGGCAAGCGGCTGAACGACCTGGCCAGCCTGCGCAGCGAGTGCATCTCCACCGGTGACGACCGCCTCACCCCCTTCCCTTACTGTGGGCCTCATGTTTAAAAATGTTACCTGCTAGAACCAGTGTTATTACAGATCTGATTTTTAAATTTGGCTTCATTTAACTTTATTCAAAGTTTATTATTATTATATTCAGTTTTCAATCTATTTGCTAAATTGCCTGTAGATGTGAATGTGTGTGTGTGTGTGTGAATAGTGTGAGTGTAGCTTGCGATGGGTTGGCGCCCCGTCCTGGGTTGTTCTGTGCCTTGTGCCCATAGCCTCTGGCATAGGCTCCGGAGCCCCTATGACCCTGACAAGTAGGTACAGGAAACGGATGGATGGATTTTGAATGAGTTTTTTTTAATGTGTTTTAGGTTCAGTTCAAGCTTTAGTAATTTTATATCTAGAGACAAGCTGAAAGTTGTTGAACAATTTTTTTGTGTCTGATCTTCAGAGAATTGATCAGGAATGTACAGTACTCATTATATACAAATGTCGTCAAAATAGGCAAAACGTGTTCGAGGTATTATTTATGATCATTACAAATCATTACTTAAATATTTTCTAAAACTGGTAACTGAAAATATTAAACTTGTAATATTTATTTGTTTTTATTTTATTCCAATCACTTCCAAATATTTGCATGTTTTCGTTTAGTTGTAAAAACCCTGTTTTGCAGCACAGCCATTATGCTGGTTTGTATGTATCCGCAGTAACGACCATGGTTAGCCTTCAGGAGCCACTAGCTCATCCATAAAGCCCCATTGATCTTACAGCGTACATGTCCAATTTGCACTTGTGCTACAAAGATTCTTTGTATCTATTGCCTCACAGAGTATAGAGCAAGGAATCCAATATATTATATAATTTGCAGCCATCATCATTTGCATGTGCCTTGTTATATGGACCGCTAGATGATGAGGTATTTAATAGACAGACAATGTTATCAGCATCACATCTGAGATTTATGGAAGGGTCACATTTTCAGAACTAAGAGTGTCGGCAGTAGTTCTGTCGTAAATATTCAAAAACAGCCCACAGAAATGAATTCTATAAATTCACTTTTATGGGATACAATACCCTCTCTGTGCAGACTTTGTCCTTCATCAGTCAGTGGGAGTGGAGTCGCTCTCCACCGACACCTTTTCATATAAGAACGATGTTTACGTGGCACTCGCTGCCCCCAACGCAGAGGGCTGCATGATCATGCAGTGGGACCACATCGAGATGAACTTCAGGACGTACGACAACATCACAGGTCAATATCTCTCCTTCCAAATTTATACTAGAAAGAGAACCTTAGAAATTGCCTGACTGTTAGATGATGATGTGGAAATAAATCTTAATGAATTAAATTTTGCCTTAACAATCGCTGAATGTAACATTGTGCGGATAATAACTTTTATCTGACTTTGAAATTCAGGCCAGTCCATCGTTGGGTGCAAGTCTGTCTTGATCAACAACCAGATTTTTATCATTGTGGCCCAGCTTTTTGGTGGCTCTCATATATACAAGTTTGATGAAGACCAGAACAAGTTCACCAAGTTCCAGGACATCGAGGTGTCCAAAATATCCAAACCCAACGACATTGAGACATTCCAGATAGCTGATGAGTGGTTCTTTGCGATTGCTGACAGCTCGAAGGCAGGCCTGTCCACGCTTTACAAGTGGAACGGCAAGGGCTTCTACTCAGTGCAGACCCTTCACGAATGGTTTCGGGACACAGATGCTGAGTTTGTCAACATGGATGGCAAGGCCTACCTCATCTTGGCCAGCCGTTCCCAGTGTCCAATCATCTACCAGTGGAACAGAGGCACCCAACAATTTGTACAGCACTTTGAAATCCCCAACATGGAGGATGTGGTGGCTGTCAAGGCATTTCAGATGAAGGAGGAGCATTATCTAGCCATGACACGCTACATTGGTGACTCCAAGGTTCTTCAGTGGAGTGCTAGGCGCTTTACAGAGGTGCAAGCCCTACCGTCGCGTGGCTCCATGATTCTACAGCCCTTCTCCTTCAAGGATAGGCACTACCTGGCCCTGGGTAGCGATTACACCTTCTCACAGATTCACCTGTGGGATGAAGACAAGAAGGTCTTCGAAATGTTCAAAGAGATCTACATCCAGGCACCTCGCTCCTTCACCCCAGTGTCCACGGACCGCCGGAACTTCATCTTCTCTTCCAGCTTCAAGGGCAACACGCAGATCTTTGAGCACATCATCATTGACTTGAGTTTGTGAATTCAGTTCAGTTGCTCAGGGCTCCAGCAACTAGAGGAACATCAACTTAATGCACTTTTGTCAGATACAAAGCTGTATCGGTTGTTAGATGAAGTATCCCCATATCTGATTTATCCATAATAGAACCAGAAATTGACAAAATCCTGAGCAACTATACACTGGCTGATGTAAAAAAAATAATAACATTTCATTGAAAGTGAAAATGGGAAGAAATTCTTTAAATTACATAATAATGACCAGTAGAATGAGAGGTGCCCATTAATTTTTATCTGCATAGGATCTGCTGATGTGCATTAAAGACAATTACAGTCCCCTCATCATCATTCATGTTTAAAAAGATTTTGCATTTTTTACACTTCCATCCATTCTATTATGCAATTAAATTCACTGCACACTAATGTGATTAATTCTAATATACGGATGACACTTATCCATAAGATGAGCAGTTGACTTAGGTAACATCGGTTTGTCATAACATACACTGAAATATTGCATAACACTGTTTTGAGATTAACATTCTCTGTGCACACAGACTGGAAGAAGTGATCATGGTCTGTTTTCAGACTCTGCCTAAAAGGGAACCTCTGATTACACTTAGACCTCCTGAACGATAGTCTTAGGCTTTTGTAAACAGTCTGCAAATCCCACGAAAAAAGTCTGGAAAGGCGTAAACGTTTTTCATATGCTTCATTGACCCTCTAAGTACGTCTCAGTCAGTCTTTGGGGAATTGGCTCACCAAAATAACCGAAGGTGAGACATCTCCATGCATGACATCACAAACGACACATGAACCATTTTGTTTATTGCATCATAAAATCACTGGCATCTGACTCTGATTTCAAAGAAACAAATAGTGAGATTTTGTATTACAACAGATTTATTACTAATCTGAAAAGTTCACATAACAGTATTTCACTTGCCAACTAATGGTATGATTTCTGTACATCTAAGTAATTAGCACGGATTATATATTTTATCATTAGAGCCGTTAGATCAGCAGGAAACAGGTCAAACCACAGAACACCCACTTCTGTTGCCTTTATAAAATGGCCAGTCAGTCCTGGAACATTTCACCAAACTCTGCTGTAAACCGATCCTGGCGCTGGTGGATGACTTGCATCTTATAAATAAAATAAATAAAGAAAAATGGATGTAAATAAACAAAGAGTTATCTTTGTTACTCAGGACAGTGATGAGTAATTTCACCTATAAAACACTGCAGGTGAACATTGCAGCTGAATACTGTCAAGGGGTGAGGTATGACAGAACTGAACCAAGTTTCAGGGAGATTGTTTGAACTGACAACACAACAACTATTATAATTCATAATAACGATAACTATCATGAAATATGCTCTGTGATCCTCACACTTTTTGTATCACGATTCTCTGCATCTTGCGTTACCCTGGAAATGTAGCTATTCTTTGAAACTGTATGAAATGTAAATGAACAATGCTTATAATGCAATAAAAACACTGAGAATGAACAACTGAACTGTGCCACAGCATGAAATCTTCTACTATTAATAAAATAATATGATGTGATTCACACAATAAGGGGAACATATTAAGTGGTAGTTGGCCAGTTCCAGACAAGTAGATAATGCAAAATACAGAGTAATAGTAGTAGTATTATGCATGCAAAGTGGGGTTTGCGTTACTTATATTTTCATTCTGCAACTTTTCACCAGGAATATCTTACAAGAATTTGGCTTCCTGAAGAAGTGGCCTCAAGCAGTTGTTTTTAAAGCCAAAACTACATTAGCTGCACACTTCCATTATGTGGACGATATCAGTCCTGATGTGAAAGCTCTTGTAAGCCTTTGTGCAGTACATGACCTTACTGTTCACAAGTCTCAGTCATGGCAAATGTGTGCGCTCAGCACAAAAGAGCACCAACAAACATCTGCGCTCTGCACTGAAATATTGATGCAAATCTGGGCTGTCCAAGACGCAAATGCTTAGGTGAGCATGAGGGGCAGGCTTTCTGCTGGCTTGGCCCAGGCCACAGGGAGATGTGACTCCTGATAGCACGATATTCATAGCGGCCATGACATTGAGTCATAGAACAGTCACCGTTTAAGATCAGGCTCTCAGATATGCAAGGCTTTTGTTGTGAATTTCTGGTTTTCTTTCAGATCGGTAGTTATACCCATCATCACCGTAAGCTGAATCCGTTGCACATTTTTAATAGGAAGACATGCCAGAGTTGGAAAGCAATTAATCAGCATCAAATGGTTTCATTTACAATCCCAAGGAACCCTAGTGAGTAGTCCCTCTGGGTCTGAGAATGGGACGAGCCTCTCTCGTAACAGCTGGACGTGTCTGCTCCGGATCTTGGTGAATTTGCACAGCTGCATGAGGGTGCTGAGTCGGTATAAATAAAGAGCGAGGACCTATTTAAAGAAAAAAAAATACACCATATATGACTAACACATTTATCTTCAGCAAAATCTGCTAGTTAATCAAGACAAGCTAATTTGCTCCTCCCATCTGCCAGTAGCCTTGACAAGACATATATTCCATATCAACTATACCTGTTTATTTATGGAATGTTTCTATGAACTATATTATGTCCAGGCTTATATAAATAACTTCAGGTTACAAATACCTTGGCATTCCTCAGAGCATGACACAGAAATGAATGTTACATCCATCTTCTGAAACCGCTTAATCTCAACTGGGGTTTCCGTCGGGGGGGGGGGGGGGACCAAACCAAAACCTGGGCACAAAGGGAAGGAACCAACCCTGGGCAGACACCCACACACACACACAAACAAACAAAAAAAGGCCCAATTTAGACGAACACAAAAAAC
>JABFDZ020000054.1:2173785-2192764 GCA_019775955.2 Pollimyrus isidori
ACACCATTCTTTGTAAACCCTAGAAATGGTTGTGCGTGAAAATCCCAGTAACTGAGCAGATTGTGAAATACCCAGACCTGCCCGTCTGGCACCAACAACCATGCCATGCTTAAAATTGCTTAAATCACCTTTCTTTCCCATTCTGACATTCACTTTGGAGTTCAGGAGTTTGTCTTGACCAGGACCACACCCGCAAATGCATTGAAGCAACTGCCATGTGATTTGGTTGACTAGATAATTGCATTGATGAGAAATTGAACAGGTGTTCCTAACAATCCTTATAGGTGAGTGTATACCTTTCTCACATATGCAGCACTGTAAGCTTCTTTTTAGGCCGGAGAAAGAACGCAAAGTTGGGAGGATGCCAAGCAATGGCAGCTATCCTCACAGGCATGATATTGGACCCTAAAGTACCAAAAAAGTACCCCAGCTGGTTTGCTACTTTAGGTACTAGGACTTCTGGTACCGGTATTCAAGCAGAAGTCGGTGGACAAGGGAAAGTACCGTACCAAAAGTGCGGTGGAAAAGCGGCCAGAATCAGCTGTGCATTCGGGTAACCTGAGCCCTGTCCCACATCGAACCACAGACTGTCCCTCTCGGCACTCCTCTGTTCACAGTTTCTGGTGTGCAAACGCAAGCTGGAGAGCAAGAAGGAGGCCTTGCTGATCCTGTCCAAGGAGCTGGACTCCTGTCAGCAGGAGCGGGACCAGTACAAGCTGATGGCCAACCAGCTACGGGAGCGACACCAAGGCCTCAAGAAGAAGTACCGGGAGCTCATAGTGGGTGTGGACACTGAGGACAGCCCAGTAGAGGGAGCTCATAGTGGGTGTGGACAGCCCAGTAGAAGGAGCTTATAGTGGGTGTGGACACTGGGGACAGCCCAGTAGAGGGAGCTCATAGTGGGTGGGGACAGCCCAGTAGAGGGAGCTCATAGTGGGTGGGGACAGCCCAGTAGAGGGAGCTCATAGTGGGTGTGGACACTGGGGACAGCCCAGTAGAGGGAGCTCATAGTGGGTGTGGACAGCCCAGTAGAGGGAGCTTGTAGTGGGTGTGGACAGCCCAGTAGAGGGAGCTCATAGTGGGTGTGGACAGCCCAGTAGA
Source organism: Pollimyrus isidori (assembly GCA_019775955.2). Taxonomy (NCBI): domain Eukaryota; kingdom Metazoa; phylum Chordata; class Actinopteri; order Osteoglossiformes; family Mormyridae; genus Pollimyrus; species Pollimyrus isidori. The sequence continues at coordinate 2,174,887 of JABFDZ020000054.1, forward strand.
GGGAGCTTGTAGTGGGTGTGGACAGCCCAGTAGAGGGAGCTCATAGTGGGTGTGGACAGCCCAGTAGAGGGAGCTCATAGTGGGTGTGGGCACTGGGGACAACCCAGTAGAAGGAGCTTATACTGGGTGTGGACACTGGGGACAGCCCAGTAGAGAGAGCTCGTAGTGGGTGTGGACAGCCCAGTAGAGGGAGCTCATGGTGGGTGTGGACACTGGGGACAGCCCAGTAGAGGGAGCTCATAGTGGGTGTGGACACTGGGGACAGCCCAGTAGAGGGAGCTCGTAGTGGGTGTGGACAGCCCAGTAGAGGGAGCTCATGGTGGCCTAGTCCTATTCCATACCATCTCATCCATAATGTTTGCTAATTGCACCTTTAATTTATGTTACAGGATGGTGACTCTTCCCTGCCCCCAGAAAAGCGAAATCAGGTATGACAGAAAATATCCAACGTGTTCGGGGGGGATGCCGCCGAACTGGGAGGCTGCATTTACCATGTACGGTATGCTGGCAGAGTCGGTCCTTTCAAAAGGCGAGACCTCATGCCCTTTCCAGGTTTTCCTCTGGCTGTCACAGAGCCAGTGCAGAAGAGATAAGCCCCTTTAACAGATAAGCGCCGTGGCAGAGCTGATCAAAAGCCTGTGAGCACAGAACAGTTAGCCTGCAGGGCCTGATGACGCACCAGATCCATCGTGCATCTGAAAAGCGGCCATAGCTGAGAAGAAAAGGTGGTGAGGGATGTTTGTACGCGTCTGTGTATGCGGGGGGGGGTGGGGTGCTGTCCTCACACGCAGCTGCCAAGCCGAGTCTCTGCTGGATTCTGCAGTTTCACCCTGCAGTGTTTTAAGTTTCTGCCCTAAGGGGTCCGAATGACTTACTTCCTGTGTTATAAACGACGGTTCCGGATGTCAGAATGCCGCAGATGGGTCTGCCTGCTGCGGCCTGCGGGTCACCACGGCTAGTTTGTGAAAAAACGCGCAAAAAAAATTATATCAACTCGGCGCACCGCGTCATTTCTGGTGTTCAGACATCCAAGCGATTGAACGGGGTTGACAGGAAGTCGTAGACTGCGATAGGATGGTAGCGAGGGATCAAGATGAGGTACAAAACAGATGTTCATAGAAGAGGTGTGTTTCGTCCCAGAATGAGCTTGCAGGCATAGCACCCTCTGCAGCTCTGTTAGGGGGCTCTGTTCCAGCCAGACCACAGGAAGCTTCACCTGCCCCAGCAAGCCGCCGTCACCTACCTCAGTCGCCCATGGCGGGTCCCTCTTCTCCTCCTCACCTTGGCTCCGCCCCTCTTCAGGTGAACCTGGCTCAGCTCCTGCGGGACTCCAGGGAGAAGAGCAAGCGGCTGGCGGAGGAGGTGAAGGAGCTGAGTCAGCGGCTAGCGGAGGCGCAGGGTGACAACAAGGTGGGGGTGCCGGCTGCTGAATCGCTGGGGGCTGCGGCGGGGGTTGTGATTACGAGGGACGCCCTCCCAGGACTGATGGGAACCGACTAGTCTGCTGGCTCCCAACGACGAGATCAAAGCCCGTTGAGATGTAGAGCAGTAATTAACGACGGGGACATCCCGAGTGTCTCCACGGCGCCCCCCGGGGCTTCTCAACTGGCCCAGCAGTAGTGAGAGGCAGGCAGCAGCGACGCAGGTGGTGCACTGTAGACATCTCCTACTCGTGTCACTCCTAGCTCCTGCGGATGACCATCGCCAAGCAGAGGCTGGGGGATGAGGAAGTGGGCGCGCGACACTTCCCTGCCCATGAGCGGGAGGACCTGGTTCAGCAGCTGGAGAGAGCACGGGAGCAGGTGCGAGGCTCGGCAGAAGAGGACAAAACCTACATGACACTGGTCAACAAAACGTCTTGAGTAGCGCCCAATTTAAACTTTACGCTATATATGTGTTTATCGTACATGTGCGCGGTGCAAGGGAAAGTAGAAGCATATGATTTTCTGCTGTACTTGGCCTCGAACGTCCCTCTAAAGCAGGGGTCTCCAACTCCGGTCCTGGGGAGCTACTATCCAGTAGGTTTTCTGTCCCACTTGGCTTCTGATGAGCCTCACCTGCTCCTGGTATTTACCTAAGAACAGGTGTGGCTCATCTCTGAAATCACCATAAACACTATCACAGATCGAATAAGGGGTCTTTGTTGAATGGTGTTATGAACAAAGTCATGACAACCCAGTGATCATGTGACCCTGAGGCTTTTGACTAGGAGCACCTTGGTGATGCGTGAGAGTGTGAATGACCTTCCAATGATGACACGTTACAAACTGGCACAGATATTACTTCAGCTATTAAAAATATTATCACGCTAATAACTCCAATCTCTAATCTTTTAGATTTGAAGATTATGTAGTAAAAGCTAAAGGCATCAGAACCCCAACCCAGGAACTCGATGGGTGGTTGACCTAGGTCCTGCATTGACATTTATATTCATCTTTGTTTGGTCACACTTGACTGGTATAGAATGAAGAACTGGAGCAGAATCTTAAGGCGGCGACAGACGAGCTGCAGGACGTCAAGGCCGAGCACGCGGTCTTTCAGGAGAAGGCTGGCCGTCTCAACCGGGAGCTCAACCACATCCTGGGGACCCCAGAGATCCGCATCATCGACGTGGACGCGCTCTGCATGGAGAACAGGTGAGGGCTGCAACCTGAGCAACCCAGTCCTTGAGGGTACTTGAGGGTACACCAGACAGTCCACATTCCAGGCATTGGGTGTTCTTGATTGTTTGGTTCTGGAGTCCTGGGAGCTGGATGGGAGCAGAAATTTGGGTTGAGAAACACTGGCTTAGAGGTCGTGGCTGCATTGGGGGGGGGGGGTGACCGTCAGTGCTGTTTGTCACTGTCATGGTTGTCTGTCTTTTGTAGTATTTTCTGCGGCAGGGAGCAGCCTTGCATAGATGAGCATTCAGCGGTGATTGAACTGACGGTCCATGTGGTTTCATTTCAGGTACATTCATGAGCGGTTTAAGCAGCTCCAGGAGGAGGTCCGCCTGCTTAAAACCAACGTCATGAAGTACAAGGTGTGTGGACGTAGCAGGCCGCGTTAAAATCAGCCCACGGTGATGAAAGAATAATTGTCAGCAGTTCACCCAGGCGTGTCTTTCCAGAGTGCTCTGGAGAGACGCAAGAACTCCAAAATATATGGCAAATCCAACAGCAGTGCTCTCACTGGGGTGCTTTCTGCCAAACAAGGTACAGCAGTATCCCATGTCCTCTGTCAGGCTGCATCCGAAATCGCACACTTCCACACTACATAGTGCGCCAAAACCGTGCACAAGACATGACAGCACGCCTGAAACTGTAGCGTGCATCGCCTGGTGCCTTGGAACACAAACGGCTCCTAGATGGCAGGCACCCTACATCTGTTCAGAGTCCGAAGAGGGCAAACACTGTACACTCCCACAACCCTAGAGGAGACTAAGTCAGGGTTTGTTAGGTACTTATCGTTATGCAGGACATCTGTCATTTAAAGGTCAACGTCCGGCAATTCAGAGGTGACGTGCATCCAGAAAGTTTTGAACCTGCACACCAAGGAATTGCGCTAAGTGACCGTTGCTGTAGTGTGTACTTTCTGCATTTAAGTACAGAGTAAGACGTGTGTGAATTCAGATGCAGCCCAATTCTCTTCTGATACTTCCTGTGCCCCTTTGAACTTTGCTTTGCTCACAAAATATAAGTGGGGAGTACAGAATAGTTATAGTATAATTTAGTCCCAGCTTTTTGAGTAAAGAAAGTATGACACACGCTGGCTAAGAGGTGATTCAGTGCTAGGGATTCTGGGACTGCTGGGTTAATGACCGATGGTGCCCCTTAACTCCAGTGCAGGAGCTTCTGCTGTCTGAGGACAATGGCTGTAGCCTACCAGCTACACCCCAGTCCATCTCCGACCTCAAGTCCCTGGCCACCGCACTGCTGGAGACCATCCATGAGAAGAACCTGGTCATTCAGCACCAACGACAGACCAACAAGTGGGACGCGCCCAATCACACATTGTCCTCCCTAGGGCTTTGTTGCGTTTCTGTTTATTAGTGGCACAGAAAATATATGCCATAAGGCTTCAAGGTGTGTTTATAATGTGTAGAAGATTAAATATCTGACAGGTATAAAATGGGAAAAATTCAAATTTAATGTGGTATGAATTTTTCATATTATATCATGCATTTTAAAAGAAGTGTCTGGCTCTATAAGGGTAGGTCACATGGCATCAGGTAAAGCCCCAGTTTGTGTGCTCACAGGATTCTGGGAAACCGTGTGGCAGAGCTGGAAAAGAAGCTGAAGACTCTGGAGCTGGCTGGTTTGTGGAGCCTCCCAGGTTAGCGTCATGTCGTCGCCCTACTTAGGTGGCCTCTTGGTATAGGCTTGTGTACCGTCCCGCAATTGTGTAACTGCAGCCTCGGGGCGTTGTGCTGCAAAGTACACATGGTTAATCTTCACAGCTGGTGTGGTGGGCCACCTTTTCTGCATGCTAAACACTCATTGGCTGAGGTCGGCCTTGCCCTTATTTGCATGGCTTTGCATTGGCTAGCTGTTAGCGCCCCCAGTGGTGGGTGTGATGTCTCCACTGCACTGCTACTGTTTTCCCCTACTGTGTTTGTCTTCCACGGAAATTAGAAGGCTGAACTGAACTGCGATGCCTGCAAAGTGATGATGTGTAGAATAAAAGGGGAATCAGCAGTAGACTCATTAAAATAAACAACGCACAGGATCTGAACAGCCGAATATTAAAATGGGCAATAAATGTAATGCAAGAAAATGCATAAACATTGGCTGGATTTATGAGTATTGGCTTCAATTAGAATTTTCTCGACTTGCCTGCTCCCTGGACATCGCTGAAGTGGGAAAACATTTGGGTTTTTAATTTGCAAAAAGATGCAACACAGCTAGTCGGAGCTGGAGACGCCAAAGAAAATGATTTTCATTTCCATTGGGTCCGTGCGTGCCCCACGGGAAACACTAACAGCAAAACCCAATGAAGACGTGTGTATTTAATGTTGTTTCTCTTTAACAATATTTACTGAAGGCTCCTGGGTTTAATAAACAGAGAAATGCAAAAGGCATGGCCGTCCTCGGTGACGCAGAATCCACCACGAGAGCGCCCCCTAAAGGTGGTCTCCAGTCTGACAGCTCCTGATGTGGAGCTGGGTCCAACACCCTTCATTACCCACAATGCCTTGAAGTAGGGGTTTTCAATATTTTGATATCCATAAACTGGTTAATGTCGTACTTGTCGGGGGGAGGGGACGTTTGCTGATAAATCAGTGTGAGAGATTTCATAATTTTAACGGATTCCATCTTTTTCTTCATTTGCCTTGGAAATGTATCGTAAGAGAGGCCATGGCTTGAAAATGTCGTTTATTTTTTTGGAAATTACCCAAGCCCCCCACAAAACCCCCAGCGTTCAAAAGACTGGTTGACATCCCCTGCCTTAAAGCACACCTTTGTGGCATAGCTGAGGCACTGGGTGTGATTTGTCTTTCTGCATGATTGCGCTTTATAGACCAGGATTTACTAATTCTGCTGACTTGACTTTTCTCTGTCTCCCCCTGCTGCCTGGAGGCCTCACCTACAGTGTGTCGCTGGGATTTGGAAGTACGTGTCTAATGAGCTTGTCATGCTTTCAAAGCTTGTGTTTTTCATTGTACTAGTCAGGGTAACTTGGAGGATCTGTGTGGATGTGCAGCCCGTTTAGTAGACCAGATCAGATCATCAAGCAGGCCATTTGAAGGACATCTTTGTGAACTGGGAAGCTGTAAGGCTTTGATCATTGTTATCCTGTAAAAATGGCAGATATTGAACTATGAGGATGTTTTGTTTACTTAAGCAAGATGCTTCAATGGACATTACTTTTCCCTTTTGAATGCAATGCATGTGGTTTGAATCACATTTTTAATATATTCTGTGTGTGTGTAAAATAGAATGTACTTATTTGCCTGTGTATAAATGGAGAATATTAAAGGATAGCCTGGCAAAATTAGTATAAGTTTTAGTATCAGTCAGATTTAGCTATTAAAATCAGGTGCAGGAATCTATTCTGTGAACAGCAAGATATTTACTGAGCGTGTAGAAATTAACGCAATACCTGCCTGGTCCAGCAGAGGGAAACGCAACACCATTTTGCGAACCCATCCCGAGCTTGACTGAACCAGTTTGTCTGGCTTAAGATGGCCATTCGGCCTCTATAAAGATGACAAGGATTCATTACAGAAAATGATTGCCCACATTACAAACACATTTAGGGAACGTGGCGTTATTAGGGAATTCTGTAGACCAGACGGAACGTGGCTGAGGGCTCACCGCCAAAACTGACAGCTATGAGGTCCAGTAGAGAGAGACTGATAGGGGCTAAATATGCGGGATCAGAAAGAAACCCTGTTGTTACCACCTAGGGAGAAACTGTATAGGAGCGTTAGATGACTGCTGACCATTTATCACAGAGCTTGGGGCAAAGGCGATCAATCGTGTGGCTGAGCCTGTCCGAAACAAAGCTCTCTGCAGTCGCTCGCAGCAGGAAGGGCTTTTGTAAAAGAGGTATCATGCACGGAGTGTGGGGGAGGAGGGGGGGTGCCCATGACGCCCTTGCCCCGCGAAGCTGGCACGACGCTGCGAGCTCGCCTTGCTATTTTTAGGAAATCCTGCCCCATTATCAAACCTACCTGGGTCATGCTGGGGGTGGTGGGTTGGGAGGGGGGAAGATCCCCCGCTAGGAGGACAACAGAGAAATCCTAGGCAGGTGTGCTTCAGAATCGGCAAAAAAGCCCCCCCCCCCCCCCCCCCCCCCCGGGGCGGGGGGGGGGGAGCGGGAGGAGGGGGGGGGGGGGGGGGGGGGGGGGGGGGGAGGGGGGGGGGGGGGGGGGTCACACCCCCCCCTGTGGGGAACAAAACATAAACCATGGGGGGGGTTTCTATAGAATCGCAAAAAACCCCCCCCCCCCCCCCCCCCCCCCGGGAAGATTTCAGAGTCACCTGACATTAAGTGCTTCAGTGAAGGGCTCTGATTTAAGAATAGAGTGGAGGTGTAATGGGTGAAAGCCGTGGTGAGGTCTGAGGAGGCCTGTGGAGTGTTTGGGGGGGGGACGACACCTGCCTGTAAGCCTCTCTGTGTGGGTGGGGGGGGGGCAGCCATATGCGATCACGGTTTCACAAAACTAAACTGGCGGGTGACTGTGTGGCCTACAGGAGGAGGAAGAGGGACCGTTACCCTGAATGACACCGAACTACCCATGTCCCCTCCACCTCCACACCTGAGAGAGGCACCCCCCGAAGGCGAGGGTGGGCCGGGGCGGCCGTCACTGCGACACGCTGCGGCTTTTCAAGGTGAAATGGTGTCGCGGTTTCAAATTTCGATGTATTGTCAGTGTTTTTGGGAGGGGTCTGTGCGTCATCCACGATCTTTAGCGCAAGGATTTAAAAACATCAAATAAAAAATGCCAGCAAAAATGCAGGTACCTCTAGGATTTTTTGGGACAGTGTCCAACTCTTCTTGCGTCACCCCCTCACGCATTTGTCCCTGCTGTCACCGTTCTCCCTGTTATTCTGTAAGCTGCTGACTCACTGGAGGCACGACATACAGTGACCTATAAATATTTGCTTTGCCTTCCAAGCATGTTCTCCTGTGCATTCCTGCAGGAGCTGAGCTACCGGTCACAGTTTAACCCTATGTGTGTTTTCAGATGACAGGATGGGGGGCAGGGAGGCCTATGTAGGCCAACGGGACCTGCACCACTGCCCTGACCCGGAGGTGTCGCCCCGTTCGCGGGTCGGCCCGGACGGAAGCAGCGAGGAGAGCGCCCCCTACTGTTCAGACCGAACAGAATCGGTCACTGGAGGTGGGGTTAGGGTCCCAGTGGTCAGTCTGAGGCTGGAGACGGTGGTATCGTATGAGGAGGGGGGAACCGCCCAGGTGGATTCTGGGACGGAGGCGGAAAACGCAGCTCAAGTTCACGGTGAGGGTGGGTCAGCCTCTTTGGTTTCCCTTCCCCACAACCCCTCACAGGATGACTGTCCAGACTGCTGCCTTTCACTAGCCACGCCCACCCACACAAGCCCCGACCCTTCTACAGACCATGCCCAGTAAGCAGAGCTGACTGAGACTTGCGGTGCACAGCTGTCCTCTGGCCTTGAAGCCGGGCCCCAGGTCAGCACAGATAGCTGCTCTTCCATAGAGTCATTGGGCCCAAGCTGGACCTCAGATGAGCAACTGCTCCTGCAGAGAGAACCTGGCATTGACCATCATCTGGGTCCCACATGATGAGATTTGCTCTTGTTGCAGAGACTGAGATAAGCCAGCTTTCTTGGACTCCTTTCCTGGGGCCTTGCCTGGCTGCCCGAGGGGTCCCTCCGCTGTTCAAATTAAAGCCGACACACCGAGTATTGCCAGCCTGTCCACTTGGCACTGAACCTCTGGGTGGTCTAATCCGAGCTGACCAGCACGTTTAGAAGTCTGGCTGCCACTTAAGCCCTTGGGCCACAAAACTTCTACCAAGTCAAAGATGTCACTTCCTGTTTCAGATGTATTTGTGGTTAATATATTTAGGATTTTGTTTTCCCTGTGTTAAAATATGGATCATTTGGACTAAATGGTCAGTGTTGTTCTTGCCTGAATAGGGTTGCTGTACATGCTGTATATTGGCCACTTGCTGACGGCACATTTCTGAAGGTTATCCAAACCAAAGTTTTGGATGACGCGTCCCTTTGTGCAAAAGCTTGGTATCCCTGTCACCTTGGTTAGAGGTGCTACCAAGAAGAAAAAGCTGTTGTCCAGTAGGGGGCGCTGATGCCTTTCTCGAGCTGGCTGAGCCCCAGATAGTGATCAGGAAAGTGACAGCTTTGTGAAAACTTTGTACAATCCGGTTTTAGATTTGAACCTGAGAGTAAAGTGGGATATGAATGGCACATCATTGAATGACTCCAATTCCCATCGTGCTTTCTCCCTTGGGGTTCATATTGGCCAGCGGCTGATGTATGGTACTGATATCTGTCTGAATGATCTAAAATGATGTTTGACAGGACTGGACTTAAGAGTCGAAATGTACTGAAAGCAAGACACTGGGATGTATAAATATTTCAGTTGCAAGGGGGTGGAAAGAAGTGTGAGACCTTTGATGTTGAATCTTTTCTTTTGCACAACTGCTTGGTGGATTTTGTATCTTTCCTGTGTGAGAAAACATTCCTGTTTTATCCTCTGCATCTCTCCATATTAGTCAGCAGAGCTGCCGAAAGGAAAAGCTTGGCTGCTAGACTTTGCTGCGTTTCGCGGCTGATAAACGTGGGACCTTTTCAAATCCGTATCTTACTGAATCCGCAGCTCTGAGTTCAGCCGTTTCCTGCAGCTAATGTCCTGAAGGTCGGCTCCACTCCCTGTGCCTGTTTAACTTGCTACATCTGTGCACCGTTGTTTCAGAGACATAATATGAAGCAGTTCAGGGTTCTGGGTATTTTTTGTTTTTTTGGGGGGTCTTTGAAGAAGCACTCAGGTGGGTCTCTGTACTGGAATGGTTTGATAAAATGAGGTAAATTGGAAAACCTCGGTCAAAATGTCAGGGCTGGACAGGATAGTTCTCAAACAAAGAGAGGAATGAAAAATGTTCAGTCAGCTGTAATCTTTTTTTTTTCTTCAAGGTATTTCAGTCTCTTTCTATATTTCTTTACTATTCATCTACAGGAAGTTCATGGTGCTTAGATACCAGGAATGTTTGCTTCGACCATCTTTCTGGAACAGTGATGTTCTATCGATCTCATTTCATTTCTGCTGTTTTTTTTTTTTTATTGAGTTTTCAACCAAAGAAGGTATTAAGTCTTTTATGGATGAGGACATCTTATTATGAGTTTGGCTGTGGGGGAAAAAACTTCCTAGAGGCTGAACTGGATTTTCTTGTCTGGGAGTCTGAAACGTCAAGTGTCACCTAGTGCTGCTGCCGTAGGAGAGGAATTTGGTGACTTACAATTGCGTGCATGACTGTGTTTGTGCATTAACTTCTGTAATTACTTGTCTGTGGGTGTCGTCTTTACATCTCTATAAGGCAGCTCTCTCATGCAGAGATGAGGTAGTACTTTAGCCTGGAACAAAAAAAAAAACTCCAGTTCTGTCACTGCCTGCATATTTTTGGTATGGGGAAAAAAAACTGCACAAAATGAATATATTTCTTGTGGGGATAAACCTTTGAATTAAAGCAGTGGTGTCATGCACAGGCAGTCTTGGCTTTTTGACTCCTTAGATTTTTCTTCAGATGAGCATTCTCACTGAGACATACCATTATGGAATGTGTCATTATGGAAAAGGCTACCCATAATGCACCTGCACTGACAAAATGATTAGAAACATTACTCTTATCATTTATTTTGTATAGCTGTACTACTGGATCATTGCTAGAATTCATTTAACAGTATTCTTTAATAGGTGGAAATTGTTAATAGAAAGTAATCAAGAACTTAAAAATCTGTTAGATCGCACACATGTAGGTCTACCCATAACCCATTATAATGTTCGCAAACAACATCTGATTACAGGTATAATATGCTTGTGCATAAAAAAGCAATAAAACAAGTTTTCATTCACAGTTGAAATGGGAACGGTTGGAAAAGCGTACCCGCATCCCCCCTTGTGAATTTAAAGCTACAGTAACAAGACTGATAATGATTTATCCAGTTTTATGCTTCAGTTTCAGATCATTATTTACCATTGAACGAGTAAACTAGTATTTCTGATAAGAAAACTGTGTTTTGTGGAAATAAAAGCTATTAGTGATGCTCTGATGAATCAAATAAATGATATTTTTCTGACAAGGCCTAGTAATATGAAGAATGGCAGCTCTTTTTACAATTGTAGTGTGCGACAGACCCTGCAGTGTGTGAACCAGATGACCTTTCGTTTAGCCCCTCTGACGCTATTGGGTGATGTTGTCCCAGAGTTTTCCGCTGGTGATCCCGATGATACAGCAAGCCAGCCGGTGGCCTGCGTTGCCATGAAGGAGGCTCCCTGCGTCGCCCCCCTGGCCCAGGTCGTCCTCACCCGCGTGGAGCACCACGGATCGGCCCAGCACGGACAGTGGCCCGAAGAGGGTGCCGTCGCTCGTCGTCCTCTCACGGATACGTCCGTCACGAGGCATGAAGTTTCCAAAGTCACCTGGGTGCCCGGGGTGGTTCACCTTGTCGGGGTTGTAGTGACCCCCGGTTGAGTCACAGCCTTCGCTGAGGTCACCAAACTGGTGAACGTGGATTGCTCGCATCTGTTTGGTGTCGGGGAAGCCTTTCAGTTTGAACATCACCTCCAGCGGTCTGTCGACACCGTCCTGTCTGTACAGCACCTGGCCGTAGACCTTGGGCTGGTCCTCGGCCAGTCTGGTGTTGGGTTTCATCTTGCAACTTGCGTACAGGGTCCCGTTGAACTCTGCCAACTCTGGTTGGGCCACTGGCGTCATAGGAAACCCATCTCCCAAATAGGGCAGTCCAAACAGGAGGAGCACTGGAGACCAGTTCTTGAGAATCAGGTGCATTTTGATTTTCTATAAATGATTCATGGCATAATAGCATTATATTCATAATAATACTAACTCGTCATTGTTTAAAATCACCCAACACGGTACTAATACCTTCCTCGTACTTCAGTTTAATGTCCAAAAGATTTCTACTTACTGTTTCACCCGCATGCGCAGTGAAATAAAAAAAAATCTACCAAATGAGTTGCGTAAGAGAAAACTCAACAAAATGTAGTTTCGTAATATGTATACTGATCGAAGGTATAATAAAATAACATCTACGCTCGTTTTTTTAAATCTGTCATTAGAAACGGATCTAGCAGCATTGCGTGACATAGTGATTAAGGAACTTTGCCACGTAAGGTATTCCAGTAATACAAAGATTATTCGGGTACATGTTTGCACGAGACTAGTAACGGTTAGAAGAGATAAAACCGATCAGGTTAAACAGATCTGAATAGGCACACGTTTCTCAACACTCAACAATAAAAGGGAGCAACTCCTCAGAAAATATACCAGTTAAATTACGTAAATCAGAATTGTTTTGTGCGGCGCTGTAGATACTTTACCTTAGACGCCTAGAGAAAAAATAAATAAAATGGAGTCGCTTTCGTAACTTTATAATCGACAAAGACGCTCAGAAGACCGACAATGTTGTTATGAAGCCTGCCTGCCTTTTGACTGGAAAAATTGCGGAAGATCTAGGCGGTTATTTAACGACCTACTCCATAACGCATGCGGGCAAACAAAAACATTTCGATGGTCATGAGTAATAAAGTGATGTCACTTTACAACAAACTGTGAAAGACATCAGGTTCAAATGAAGAAAATGTAAAATTAATAAATAAAATGGTTTGAAAGCATGCATCTAAATGATAATAATAAAATACATTTCAGTTACACATGGGACCTTTCACAATTCCAGCGCAGCTTTACAAGGAGAAAAACAGCGTTGAGGAATAATAGAAATGTCCTATAAAATAGTAATCTGACTGCTGCATTCATTCCAGGCGAATATTTAATACGGATACAAAGTAATTTCATTCCCATCATTAGATACACATTACAACACATTGTGATGCTTTTTTGACACACAATGGACCAGCAATTGTTGATGTAGCTCAACTGACAGTTGCGCTGTTATATATTAAGAGTTACGAACGGTATCGGTGTTTTGGGAAGGGAAAAGTAACTAGAAAGTATTTATAAACAAAATATTTTGGGCTGTATGTTTCCATGCAGGGTTCTAAAATTCCTGCACTGTATGAAGTTTCCATGCAATCAATGGTTATACGGGCATCGTGAGGCAATTAAAGCACAGTAAAGTTTTTTATAAAATAACTTTTATTGCACCTAACAAAAGGCATTAATCAGCACTTGTCTGCATGCTTGTACTTTGCTGAGACAGCAGACAAACACAGGAAAACTAAAAGTCGCGAAAAAGAAAAATACAGAAGTTCCAAACAATTCCACAGGGACAGAATTTAAGTAAGAGAAACAAATAAATGCCACTAAAATAGTGCATCAAGGGAGGCACATAACGACCACCTTACTTTTCTATCAATTTCAGAGATTCATGACATTTTTAGTCATCTTAAGGAAATTATTAAATCCAGATCCAAGTATGACTTTGCACCATTTTGCATATGTATAAAGAATTTAACCAACATTAAGAAATAGTTAACCACAGTGTTATGCTTTTTATCCTTCAGAATGACTCCTAAAATTATATCCTTTGGAGTAAAGGGGTCTAAAATGGAAAATAAAGGTGAAGTCAAATCATACGTGTATAAAAAAGCACAGTAAAGTGCCCATGGGGTTCAGCCTTTTGGGGGCGGCCCGCTCCTTTCCCAGCCTCCTTTCCTAACCCTCCACACCCCCGCAGCGTCCTCCTTCATGCATATACAAAGCACAGACGGTTTTGTGTGAGGGTGATTTCAGCGCATGCGTAGTACAAATCGGGGTTTCGGTCCACTTCGGGTAGTGACACCTTCCCCCCTGAAGCGGCGCCCAAGTTACGGCTTCCGGGCGCCATCTTACCCCCGGCGCGCTTTCCTCTGTGGTGCTGCAGTGTCTGCTTCGGGCTTACTCTTTAGCACCATTAAGGAAGGATGTCTAAAAGACATCGTTTAGATCTGGGGGATGATTACTCATCGAATAAAAAGAGGATATCGTCTGACGGGTAAGGGCCGGCTCAGGTGCATCTCTGCGTTTGGATGTGGATGTAAGCGGGGAGATAACGGGCTAAAGCTAACGGGGCCAGTCGCGCCGCCGTACCGGGCCTAGAACAGGCAGATTCAACGCACCATACCGCCGAAAATCGCGCTTAAGCACGATGTGGTTCGAGCAGGTCGGCGCTCGCGAGGCTCGTCACGTGCGGCTCTCACATGCGACCCTTGACGGTGAACTTTCTTCTCCACCGAACGCTATAACCAGGGCTGTCGCGTTTCAGTACAGGTACCGGCCATGCTGGGTTGTGCGAACATACCAGAGCCTTACCGAAATGTGACGCTTACCTAGTGGTCTAATTGCTGACTAGTTAGGTAACTTGGTGGGCAGTTGCGACGTGAGACTGTATTCCCCAAACATGTGGCGCACGCTTGCCGCCCCACACAGACGCTGATCGCCCAGACTATGTGCGCGACGGGGGCGTGGATCGCTCGGGGTCGGTACGCTGTGGGCCTGTAGGAGAAGTGCGGATACAGGAGATCAGAACATTGTCAAAAAATAAATAAAAAATGTCGGAGAAATAAATCGCGAGAGTAAGGGCCTAAAGCGGAAGTAGGGACTCGCCAAAGGCCAATCGGCAGCGATTTATGCAGGTTCATCTCGTGCCCGGTGCAGATCGAGCCCCTTCCCGGCATGTGTTGTACCGGAAACATTTGTCAAGCGCATGTAGCATGGTTGAATTTCAAAACAGCAAAACGTGCATTAGGTTTTGGTTTTGCACTGTGGTTTCCCGTGTTGAATTCCGGACACTTTTAGTGGCTGAGTGCTGCACAGCTGAAGTTGTGGCCCTGTAGCTGCTTACTCTCTCGGGTTATTTTAAGCTCCCCTGCCCCCACGACAGGACACCGTACTGACAAGGGTTCAACCGAGGTCGGTTGGTGGTGATGGCGGCCCAGTTGGGTGGCAGAGTCCCAAATTCCAGTCTTTTTAAATAGGCTGAGCGTCTTGTAAATAAATGTATTGATTAGCCATAGATTTTTTGTGGCGTAATAATATCTGAGGTGGATGATGATGCATGGCTGCTGGTCATCTCTTATTTTCAGGGAGGCCCTGAATATTTTGACCAATTACAGAAGATACAGGATGTGGTTTTAGAATTGAGTTTGCTTTGAACTTTAGTTTAAGTGCATGGTTTAACAGAACGGAGTTCTAATTTCTGTATGAATTCCGGAGAACTGTTTGAAATGAGCACAAACTGTGGCTTTTTCTTTTCCCTTCTTGTGATAGATTTTACTTTAAATTTAGCTGTAGCCTAGTTAAACTTTTATTGCCGGCTGCACTCTCGGGTGGGTTATCTTAAATTGCTCGGATGGGCTGGCTTGCGGGGCTGGGGAGTGTATTATGGCATTTATCTGGGTCAGCCTGCCTGAAGTGTCTGAAACGTCCCCCTTCGCCTCGCAGGAAAGACAGGGAGCGTGACCGAGACCGCGATGACCGCTCCAGAGACCGAGAACGGGAGCGAGACCGCGACCGGGACAGGGAAAAGGAGTCCAGGGCCCCTGGTAGCATTACCGGCCCCGTGGCGATGGGTGGGGCCGCCCCTCTGAAGCAGATGGCCATCCAGCAGCAGATAAACCCCTTTACCAACTTGCCCCACACGCCGCGCTACTACGAGATCCTGAAGAAGAGACTGCAGCTGCCCGTATGGGAGTACCGGGAGAACTTCAGCAACATCATGGCCCGGCACCAGAGTTTCGTGTTGGTTGGGGAGACCGGCTCTGGGAAGACCACTCAGGTCAGGCTCCAGCTCAGGCTCTCGCTGCCCTTCTGGGCCGCACGCCGTCACCATGCCAACTGGCTGCCGGTGCCAACTTCTTAGGCCGTTTATTTAGTTTCTGAACGTCCGTCAGAAAGATGTTTGATCGCTTGTGTATTTTTCTTGATGTTCAACACACCTTTTGAGCATTTAAAAAAAAAAAGAATTTAAAACACTTGCATCGATTTATGTGAAACCTGTATTTATGCAGTTGCATGCTTGATATCAAGTTCTTTTTAAACACTCACAAGTGGGGTGATTGTAGCACTGCCACATTCCTTGCAAAATCCTGCAGGGGGCGTAAGCGGTTTCCTTACCCCCCCTTGGTGCACAGATCCCACAGTGGTGTGTAGAGATGGTGCGCTCCCTGCCGGGACCCAAGCGGGGCGTGGCCTGCACGCAGCCCCGGAGGGTGGCGGCCATGAGTGTCGCCCAGCGCGTTGCTGATGAGATGGATGTCATGCTGGGCCAGGAAGTGGGCTACTCCATCCGATTCGAGGACTGCAGCAGTGCCAAGACCCTGCTGAAGTAAGAGCATGGTGGCAATGATGGGCGTGGCCTCCGTGGGCTCTCCCATTGGCTCCTTGAATCCCTGGGCGGGTTTGAAAGAATGAATGATATCGCTCAGGCCATTTGAATGACTGGAGTCTCTTTCTGCCCTGACAGTAGTCATTTAAATGATGTCCTGGTCGAAACTAAAAAGTATAACCATAGCATTTGGTCCTCATTGCTAGGTGTTAATAATTTCTCCCCCGCCTCCAGGTATATGACCGATGGTATGCTCCTTCGGGAGGCCATGAATGACCCCCTGCTAGAAAAATATGGTGTCATCATTCTGGACGAGGCCCACGAGCGTACGCTGGCCACAGACATCCTCATGGGCGTCTTGAAGGAGGTGGTACGGCAGAGGGCGGACCTCAAGGTACAACCCCCTACCCGCCCCGCCCTACCCCATGTGCCCATCTGCTGTCGTCGCTCCAATTTAGAGCCCAGCTCTAGTTTACGGTTGTTCTCCAGTTTGTGGCACCTCTATTATGGTGGTTTATTAAGCTGTAAATTAGGGTGTGGGAGACCCCGCAGTGCTCCTAAGAACTCAAACATCGTGGGTTTGGTCGTCGCGCTTGTGAGACCCTCCTCACTTTCACCCTCGATAGGAGTACGTCGCTCTGACACGCCCGTTGTGTGTGCGTCTGTTCTCACGGACAGGTGATCGTCATGAGCGCCACGCTGGATGCCGGCAAGTTCCAGATCTACTTTGACAGCTGCCCCCTGCTGACCATCCCCGGCCGGACACATCCCGTGGAGATCTTCTACACGCCGGAGCCCGAGAGGGACTATCTGGAGGCTGCCATCCGGACAGTCATCCAGATTCACATGTGTGAGGAAGAGGAGGGGGACGTGCTGCTCTTCCTCACCGGCCAGGAGGTGCGTGTCGCTCCCATAGCATGTTGGCCCACGGTTAAAGTGCAGCCGGTCACGATTAAGAAATACCCAGGAGTGGACAACAGTGAGAGAAATCCCACCTCATTCTCAGTGCAGAGCCCCCGCACAAGCCAGCACGCTGGTGCCCCCTAGAGTTTAGATGGCAAGGATGAGTGTCGTGACACACTCTTGTTCAGGTGCTGCCGACCTGAGGGCCTGGCGTAGACGTCTCGGGATGCTTGTTGGCGACCTGATGCGTGTCTCACGTGGCCTGTTGTAGGCGAATCAGCTGTGGTAGGCTTTGGTGGGATGGTTGTGAGTCAGGACCGATGATGAGCATTCTGGTGCCATTTTAAATCGCCTCGCTATCTGGCGGGGTGCGGTCCGGGTTGACAGAACCCGTCATTAAGGATGGCTGCGTCCAGCTGATTGCACGCGTTGGCCAGCCAGGGCGGCGCTCTCGCACTGCGTCTAAGATGCCCACCCCGTCCCTGGCCTCTGGTTAAACGGTGAGGGGGTCTGGCCGGCCACGGCGTGCGGATTATTAATGTGGGGCCCACAGGGAGGCCTCGTCCACAAAATAAGCGCTAAGCAGAATTGTCAAGGAAAATGAAAATGGCTGAATTGAATCCAGGATCCTTCAGGGGGTTGATAGTTTGCATGGCTCAAGTAATGGAATGTTAGGTATTAACATAGCCCCCGTAATATTTGGAGGCTCTCCTCAGTCCCGCTTTTGTGGATTATTTTCTTAGGTGCTCAGCTGCCCGGTGATTTATGGGAGTAGTGTGATCGCGGGGTCGCTGCGCTTTGCTGCTCTGACCTGCGGGTGGTGCTGTAGCACACATCATAGGCCCCCCCCCCCCCGGGGGTAATTTTTTGTGGGGGGGGCCTGGGGGTTGGGGTTTTTTGTGGGGCGGGGGGGGGGGGGGGGGCCCCCCTCCTCAGCGGTGCAGGACGCAAGGCTGGGGTTCACACTGGATGGGATATCACTTTGT
>JABFDZ020000054.1:2203324-2220442 GCA_019775955.2 Pollimyrus isidori
CCCCCCCCCCCCCCCCCCCCCCCCCCCCCCCCCCCCCCCCCCCCCCCCCCCCCCCCCCCCCCCCCCCCCCAGGCTTGGGCGTTGGCGGCTCGGCGCAAACTCACCCAGAACTCTTGGACTTGGCCGTCGTACATAGCAGCCCTTTTCTTTGGGAGACCCTTTGCCCTTCAGATTTTGATTATTTTTATATAACTTTTGGCTTTCCTTTTGTCCGCTTAATAACAGGGTGTAAGGTACCATTCTGGAAGAGGGCACTGCAGATATTTCGGGGTCTCCACTGGAGTTTGGTTGCATAACGTGTTGTGTAGGGTCATTCATGTGGATGCTGACATTCCTCTTAGACATTGTGAACTCGATCTACTTATGTAGACAGCCCTCTTCAATAAAGGAGCTTTGATTTCAATAAAGTATTAATTCCAGACATGCAGTTTATTGATGGATGGAGATCAATAATTGAGGAGTAACCTGCTTCATGTCGAGGTGTAGTTGGCCCTCATGATTTTCCTTTTCAGTTGTGCTGTGGGGCAATTGTGCCATTTACCTGGTAAAACTGAAGCCCACTGGTCTGTGGACAGCCTGGCATTCTCTGTCCATTAATACGGCCGCCAGTCAGCCGTATGTCTGAGTGAGTCGTCGAGTTCGCATTGTTTCTGGCTTTGATCGCTGCTTTTGGATCAGCGGTGGGTCCTGGGGGGTGTTCCTGCACCGGCCGGCAGGAGGAGGATGTGAGAAAGGGGTCAGAAGGGATCCTGCTTAGAAAGTCACACGTCTGCCCGAGTGCCAGACTGGACCTTGTTACACTAGTGTTTGGGGAAAAATAAGTACCTTTATAAGGTGGGAATGAGTATTGTGGGGACGCAGCCTCTTTTGATATGAGCTGCACCTAAAATTAGAAGTGATGTCTTCTTTCTTACAGGAAATGCTACACAAGGGGGCCGTGTGAGTGGGTGGCGTGTCTGTATAAGCTTATGAGCTCCACAGTGCAAGCCTGAAGTTGGGCTTCTCTGTTACTTGGGTCAATGCTGAGATAACGATTAACGATGTTGTTCACTGACTTTGGAAATGTGCATTTATTGAACCTAAAAAACCCCCAAAAATGTCTAGCAGTACATTTCCTTGAACTATATAATTTGGCTGAAGAACTATAAATAGGCTGGATAGGTGTGCCCCGGTTTTATAACACGAGACAAAACCAGGGAATTGCTGCGAAAATAAATGTGGCACAATGATTCATCATGATTTCGTTTGGAAGCCAAAATTGTAATTGAAATTAAAATACGACTAACTGCCGAACCCTAACTTGAAGACTGATTTGCGTGGAGCCGCTTCCAGGTTCCCGTTGAACGATGCCCACAAGCTGCGTCGTCGTGCTGCTTCCGTACCTCAGACGAAAACGTGAGCTTGCTTTTCTGCCGAATGAAGCCATGTCTGATGTAACGACCTGTCAAAGTCATCTGAGTGGCTGGGTTTTGGGACCCAAGGGGATTAGCCATTTGATTTTGATGTATGGCTAACCTGTCAATCCGTTTCGTTGTTACCTTTGGGTCCAACTGCTCAGCCGATGCTTACAAGTGGATCGTTTTTTTTCTCTCCTCCTTTCTTTGTGCGTTAATGCAGCTGCATTTCTCATGGCCGCACTAGTCAAACGCCTCGATCCTGGGTACAGATTGCGGGCCCCTCCCATCGCTTGCCCGTCCCACCCGGGTTCCAAATCTGGGTCATTTCCCCGAATATGGAAAGCACATCATGCCACCCAGGTTGCCAGATTCCAAAATGGGCCCTTCACATGTAGCTCCTCTTCCCTTAGCATCTTTTTAATACCATTTGCATAGTTTTGTATCTTTTTGGAGTAGTCGTGGATGGTATCTTTGAATGAGGCCCCTCCGGGCTGGGGTGTTGGATCGAGTCCCTGTCATCTAATGCTGCAGAACGTCACTGCCCCTTCATTTCAGGGGGGGGGGGGGGCTGATTTGATGCATAATGTCAAGTCCACGTGTCTTTTTTTTATGTATCTTTTTGTTTAAAGTATATAGATCCAAGCTTTTATGAAAAATATAATTGGCTTAGGTTTTCGTTTTTTTGTCAGCAGTTTCATCACGTTCCGAAAGTGCCCCCCCCCATAGGCAATTAATGCTTTATTCTGTTTCCCTTCTGTATTCCTGGAAGCGTTCATGGGGCTATGCTGAATCCCCCCCCCATCCTTATTATGGTCTTACAGGTGTTGAGAGCTTTGCTTAAAAACAGCCGGCTCGTGATTAAATGGATTGGAAAGCGTCACATGACACGTTAACGGAACGTGCCGGGCCTAGCCGCTGCCGGGCCTCTTCGTTACCACGGTAATCCATTCGCCACAGAAGACGGACGCGCGCTGTTCTTATGCAGCTTCTACATTAAGGCGCCATGTGCCTGAGAGGTGCCAAATATCCCAGATTGCTACGTGTGAGGGGAGAACTTCAAAAGGGACCTCAAGTAAGCGTCAGATCTCCGTCTGCAGTTCCCGAAGCATACCGCTGGAAGATGAGGATATGTTTGTCTATCTTTGCCTTTGGCCTTTGCGAGCTGATAGATGGAATGTGGCTGTCAGATTTAGAAATTGAATATTATGTGCGTTGCGTAAGATTCAGGCTGAGAAGATTAACTTTTTTTCCGCCCTAATATCTTCAGCCCACGGAGAAGCATTGTGTACCCTTGGTTAGATTGCCTTTTCCGATTAAACCTAAATTTATGTGTGAAATGTAAGAATTATTTCGGTAGTAAGAAATTAATCTTGATTAGAGTTCCTGATCAAATCAGGCTATTGCAGAGTCACAAAGGAAAGGGTTTTTGCATTTTAATTTCAATGCAAAATGTACAATGAACCAATGGAGTCTTGATAAAAAATAAATCTAGAAGAAGTTCCATGTTTTTTAAATGAAGGTTGATTTAATTTCCTGTGAAACGTTAGTCACCTGACCATCTGCTGGCGATGCAGTAAACATTTTATATGAGTTGCAATTAAATCTGTTAATTATCCATTGACTTACTAATTCAAAGGACAATAGTTTTGTAGCTGCTCTAAAGCTCAGGGTGGTTTATGCGGTTTACATATTGAGTCCAAATGTTTTCTGTGATTCACACAGCCTGCAAAATGGTGCGTTTGTATCAGGTACGGTCTTTCCTATAGGCAACACCGGACGTCGCCTAGGGCGCCTTCTGATTAAGGGGTACAAAAATGAATGGGTGGATGGATGAAAAAAGCGAGTGGGAAAAAAAACTGAATTACGTCTTGTTGCCGTTTTTTTACACTAAGGCTTCTCTGCAATTTTTTTATTGTTAAATGGACAACAGCGAGCCAGTCAGCAGCTAGACACGCGAGGCCGCCGAAATGCTTTTAATGTAGATGAACTGGGGGAGATCTCGCCTCTAGGATCCCAGAACACCTTGGGCCAGGCCTGATATGATGCTTAGACTATTTCTTGTTTTCAACTGCAGGGGTATAAAAACACGTATAAAGCATGAGTCAGTGTTGATTAGGATTATATGTTATGCAAATCTGTAACACTCGGAAGTTATGCATGTAACCCTAATACTATTTTAGGTACTTGTCGTCTTATGTAATGCAATTTGAGTTGTTCTTTAGAGTTTTACTTTAAAGAACTAAACTTAATTCTATAGCCATTTTACCTTTTCAATTGCATTTGTTCTCTTGGGTCAACTTGAGTCAATTCGATTGACTAAAGTACAAACAAACACAGTCTTTCTGGGACTCAACCTGCAATCTTTCAATGACGTTTCATATACGGGGAAAGTGTAGTTCGGGAACATTTTTTCTGTATCTTTTCAAAACTCCCAACACCTCAAGAATGTCTCAAAAAAAATACAGTCATGAAACTGGTATTGTGGAGTGACGGATAAGCACTTCCTGGCCAGAAGACACGAGGGACGTGCCCCGATGAAGCTCTTATTTGCTATTTTTCTGTCACACAGGAACAAAAGTCCTTCTTGGCGACTGCTGTTTTCCTCGCAGGTACGTCATGTGAAGATACATTCTTCTTATCGCTGCCTCCCTGCATTGCTTCTTACAAAACCGCTTTAAACGGGTCCGAGTTGAGCATGACTGGACTGAAGAACCCACATCAACACAGCGAAAAAAACTGGGTTTTTCCATAGTGTTTACTTTCACATTTAGCGGTAAAAATCCACATTTGCTTGCATGGAAGAAACAAACCATTGGTTTAAAAAGATAAGCAATAGAACCGACAATAGTTGTATCTAAATATACGTAGGTGTCCACAAGAAAGGCAGCATGCCAGAACTTGAGGCAAACTGTCACTCCCCTTTCTTCCATTGCGTCATCCTCTGAAGTGGATGTGTCATTTTGTTTTAGACCGGGTCCTTGTTCTCTATGAAGCCGCTCAAGCAAAATTGAAAGGGGTTTAAAGTAACACATTATGCACACCAGGAAAATCTGAATAAAAGAGACAAAAAACAGCTAGGACAAAAAAACATGCCCCCCTGCTCAAAATCGGGTCAGGCTTCTTCATTATTCCGATGCCAGAAACTAAAAATGCACCCCATTAGGAAGGGCCAGATAAACACCTCCGAAAGGACATAAACGACCATTCAGAATGGAGCCTGGCCGAACCGTGTGAATGGAGCTATAAGGTTACGGGGAGCAGCAGACCATGCTGGGGAGGAAAGCTGCACCCCGCTCGGCACAAGCAGGTGTTGGCGTGGCATCCATCTTAAAAAGCACGCGGAGCCTCCAAAGCCCCCCCTCCAAGCCGCGATGCATCAACCTTAATCTCCTCACCTGGAATTTCAGTCACTTTAAACAGGCGCACTTCTTAATTATCACTAATTAAGCAGGGAAGCTCCCCAGAAGCATCATTCGGGGTGTTTTGTAAGTCGAGACGGGACCTCTCCGGGACCAGGTGGAGGCACCGCGGTCTTAAATGATTACCCGTATCTACAGTTACACTTCCATTAAATTAGGACACCGGGAGCCAGTCAATCCGCTTCTAATTTTGCCTTTGGACGATAACCTGCCGCTACTTGGGCTCCGATAGCGGCATCTGAAGTGCTATCAAGCCAAGCGTCTCCAGACAGACGCAGGGGCGGCGATGTTAAATCCACGTCTCATTCCGCTCCTTTCGCCTGCTTTAATTTGACCAATTATCTTTTTACCTGCCTGTGCTATTTATGCTATTTCCCTCTAAATTGCAGCACTTTTATAGCGCTGCAGGGCATTAAATTGTAAAACGGGGTGGTGATGTAGGAGGGACGGTTCAGCATTTAAGTTAGGTGATGCGTGAATTCAGGTACTCCACTCCGTGACTTCGTCTCAGATTAAACACTCTGCGTGCTAGTGTGTAAAGGATCGGGGCGGGGTTGTCAAAACAGCCACCAAGTTTCATCACTTGTTTTGGATTGACGTATTTCACAGCATACCCGCAGCGGAGGGAAAGCAACCTCCCATTAAAAGGGTGCAAAAACACACGCCCGTCGCTGTCTTCTCTGGTGCGCCGCCACGCCGAGCAGATTCAGAAGCCCGTAGCAGCGATCGCTCCAGCCGCCCCTGCCACCTGTTGCTGCCACCATTGAATTATCGCCCTGACTGCCGGAGTGTGCATACGTAACCCGGGTTGCACGGCGGGGGAGCGCGTCCCGAACGTAAAGCGAAACGCAAGCCGCCCCGCCGAAGGCATCGCCCGGTCCGGGGAAGGAGGCGCACACGTGACAGGCGGCCGGTCCCAGTTTAACGCGCTGCGCATCAGACCGCACATTCCGAGCCCGAGACACCGGTAAAAACGTCCGATCACTCCCAGAACCGTACGCGATGGAGGGCTATGCGCTGTCCGAAGACACCCTCATTCCCTCCTGTCTTCAAAACTTCACCGGGGAAAATGCGCACGACCAGGTAGGACGGACACTTTTTAAATTAAACTAAATGCGTATTACTTTTGTTATGGCAATCGACGCGGTGCCTTATTTGGATAAACGCGATATCTTTACTAAGGGAAAAAGTCAGCAGAGCCCGGTGATTTTTATACGGGGGAGGGTTAGGCAAAAGCCCCGCATTACAGCTGTATGTTCACCTGCTCAAACAGACGGTTCACTCAAACCATGGCAGGTTTTTCGACCGCTGTCAAAATAAATGTCTCAAAGCGGCGACATGCAGGATCGTCAATTATTCCTGTGTTATTAATAATGCCGAAGCGGTGTCCCCAAACGGGGGATCACACCAGCCACTGGTTGATCCGTGAGACGATGAGGTACGAACACTGTCTATGACAAAAAATATTTGGGTGAACTTATTCCTAATCTGAGAATTCACAGGCACTTCTACCATACACGATCAAGTAATAAATTAATGAATTGATTTATGTTTTAGAAATTAATCCACCGTAATGTATTTTCTACCAAAGATGCACATTTATAAAGAAGGGCAAATTACGGCTTTAATAAAGTTGTTTTGTTTTCTACGCTTGTCGAAAGCTCTGATGTTAGGTAAGTAGTTGGCAAGCTCTCCAAACCCCGAAGGCTACAAATGAAGCATTACACGGACGAACTTTCAGGGTTATCACGGATGCGGAATGATGCAGATTCCGCGTGGAGACCCCGGCGCACTACTGCGGGAGACAGTGCTGCGGAAGTTCATACTAAATTTTTATTTTCTACGGAATCATGCAAATTAACAGCACGCAAACAAACGCACGTCTTGCTTTCGTCTTTTCATTCTTTATCCAGTGCTTGGCTAGGATGTTATTTATAGTGCAGACTGTAATTTAATGATTAGATAGGTGCATATTTAAGCGCCTAAAAATCTCTGCCTGAAACCGTATTTAATAATTTGTACTCGATGTTGCGTAAGCTCATTCCAAAGAAACATGTCCTGCTTTTGAACGATAACAATATTATGATTCTGTAATTCGTTGCTTTCTTAAAAATGCATTTCATCCAGGTTGAAGCGCCAATCTTTCATATTCCTACGTGATACTCTAAGACAATAATGTCAGTGTTGTTAACATCTTTTAAATTTAAAAATTAAATTAACCTTGAATGATTATTAACCTGCTGCACTGCGTTCATGGAGCAGTATGAAAAGCCAAAGGCCTTTTTTTTTTAACAGTCATGGTTAATTGTAAGTTTGTTGCTCACCAAAGCAGTTTAATTGTAAATAGAAAATAAATTCATTATTTATTTTTCATTATTTAACGCAGCTCACATGTGTCACAAGCTGGCAGTTCACTTTTTCAACCTGTCCTTTGACATAGCTAAAGTCAGCATGCATGGTGCTGATTTCCACAAACAACTTATGGGCACGCAACTCCTAGTAAGAGATTTAAACTTGTACAAGGGAATGTGCTCTGAAAAGTCTTGAAGTTAAACAAGGTTGATACGAAAGCGGTGGCAGTAAACCAAAAACTTAGCTGTCAGGAACGTGAGTTCCTGCACCAATGATCTCAGAATTGCAACAAGCAGAACATCTCATGTCACACAGTAACGCAGCTGTTGGCTTAATTAGGCCGAACGGTCAACGTGGTGACTGAAAAAGCCTTCATTAGGTTTGAAAGTAAAACTCCTGAATGTGAGTTGTGGGTGACACAAGATTGCCGTCCTTCTGCTGAGGAGAAGGGAGTAGCGGTTACATGATGGCTCTGAGAGCCGTGCTTCTCTGCTGAGAGTGGATGGACAAGTACAGTATTCATCCCGGTAAGTATCTGAAGAGCTCCCTGCTTCGAGGGAGGAGGGTGGACGAGCAGTGGATGAAACGATGAACGTGTGTTTGAAATGCCCCTTGGCACAGAGCCGGCCATGTCGGTAAGGGCGCTGTCCGCGGTGCTGATCCATTCTGAAATTTCACACCCATCCGCAGCTTTGCACTTTTCCCTCAAAGTCAGACGGCCCCACGTTGCTGCTTGGGGCAGGGGGGCGGGGGGCTGTGGTCGCAGATTTTAATCTGCCATTACTGCTGTTTCATCCACTCCTTAGTTAATACTGTGGTGTTCAATCTGTTTGCGATAGCAGGATTCAACATCACATTTTTTCAATGTGTATGTTTTTACAGCATTTAATATAATACCTTGAGCGACTTTTTTTTTTTTTATTAAGACGAAAATGTATGAAGTGATTTCAGCTTCATTTAAGTAGCGGAATATAAAGGCTAATATTATGCGATGGCTTGAACGTAATCATATTGTCCCTTTCTAGCAAATTGCTGTTTTGTGGATGATAAATGATCTAATCAGACTTGGTAGGAGTGTGCTTTATTTTATGGTGTAGTGCGACAATACAAATGACTACACTCTCTGACTCGCGTGTAGGTACACATCTTCAGTAAATGGGGGGGGGGGATACCATAGCTCAGCAGCGATCCTCCCCTCGTGTGTTATAAATGACATTAGAAAATTTGTTGGTTGCTTTGCGGACAGGAAATGACACGTAGCTTGTTGGAGGGGCTTAAATGATGGCGAGCGTCTCTGCAGAAAGCAGGTTGAGAGATTCTTTTAATGCGTGGTGCGTATGCTATTCTGAGCTCCCACACGATGATCAATGGAACCAAAACTATCTCCGGAGCAGAAAATGGTAATAATCCATGCTTAGCACCTCACTGAAAGCGTAATGTAGCATAACAGCGGATTCTGAAAGATGGATTGTTCTGGAAAAAGAGAAAACTGCACCGCAATCAATTAACTTTTGAATAGAAAAACTACAATTGGATATTGATGTTATTACCCAATGCATTAACTTTGGTTTCTTCTGGGTTTGCGAAGTGGGTTTTTGGTTCCACGAAAGGTAAACAAATGATTTTTAGAAAAGACACTTAAAATATATTGTAAACCTCAGCTCGCCCGGATTGTTGGGCTTGCCATACTTGAGCATAAGAAAATTGTGTGTGTGCGTGTGGGGGGGGGGGGGTTTATAATTTTAAAATAAATAAAAAAAAAAGGAATTTACAACTTGAGCTTGTTTTTATGATAACGTATCATCTCTGAGCAAATGTACAGCGAGGCCCATGGGCTCTGATTGCGGACCAGGCGAGTCCCACTGGGCTTCTGTAGTCTTATATATGATGTATCACTGATAACATGCCGGCCTATTTCTGGAGTAGTGGAGATGCCTGTTTATCACTGAAAATTGAACCGGTGGTTCCTGTAAGGCCACTAAGGTAATTAATGTCGGGAAATGATGCAGGTGTTCAGAACAAAATACTGTAGTTGATTTGATTGAGTCACTCCGTGTAAAAGCTCTAAATAATTCAAGAATTAATCATTTATCAAGGTTGAGAGTATAGATGGTCCAGTGGAACTCTACGTCTTCAGAACGTGTGTGTAGTTTGTGGCCCAAGTCCTAGGCCAGGTGATTTAAATATTCGGGAGGAGCACACAGGAGGAGTTACCGCCCTTCTGTATTGGGAGTGAGGAGAGACTGTTGGGGGGGTGAGTTACTAGTTTAATGGCTCTGCTGTTCATATTCTGTTCCAAAGCAGATCATGGCCCCCATTTCCGATGCTTTGCGCAGGTGTTTATAAACTTTTGCCCATATAGTGCGGCATCTGCCCTCGTGTGGGTCAGAGGTGGATGCCCCACCCTTGTGGTTGGCAAGCACGGCATAGATAGCCCATTTCCAAATGGATGGAATGCCGTGGTCTGTCTTCAGCTTGTGTGTATGACTGTATGGTCTTTGTCACCACTCCAGCATCTCTTAGGGTCCCCCAGAGCGCCCCCCATGTTTTAGGTGGCATATCGGCAGAGATAACCGGCCGGATTTAGCTGCGAGTGGCCATGGACAGACATGGAACGGGGGTGGGGAGGCAGGAAGATGCTGTCTGGGTGTCCTCCTTTCTTCTCCATCAGCAGAAAGTCTGGGTGCAGGGAGCTAATTGAGCTGGGAGGTCCTTCTGGAGCTGGAGAGCCTCCTGAGAGAGGAGGCGAGCGGAGCAGAGCTGACTCCACTGTGCTGGCTGCTCTCTCAACGGCATCCTGCAGATGAGCAGTTTGTCTCTGCGTGTGCGTGTCCCTGTGTGTGCATGTCCGTGTGTGTGATTGTCTGTGAGTGTGTCTGTATGTGCGTATCTTTGTAGGTGTCCGTGTGTGTCCAAAAGTATGCATTTGTACATTTGTGTCCATCTGTTTGTCTTTGAGTCTGTGAGTGTGTGTTCCTTTGTGTGTCTGTCTGCATCTGTCTTTGTGTGTGGATCTGTATATGCGTATCGGTGTGTGTAAGTATGTTTTTGTGCATGTCTGTGTCCACCTGTGTGTGTGTCCATGCATGTGCAGGTGTGTGCCTGAGCTTAAGCACCTGTGTGTGTCTGTGTTTGCGTGTGTGTGCTGTGCTTCCGAAGTGAATGGCAGAGGACAGCCCAGAATAGCCGGCAGTTTCCACTCAGCTGCATCCTTGGATCCCCTCATTTCTGGGCTAATGTATGTAAATCTGTGACAGTCACTTATTACGGCTGTTTGTGATGCATAATATGGCCGGCAGGCTTCATGATTAAGAAAGGCCTGCGGTGGTTTATCGTCTTGTGCGGGGTTCGAGATCGCTGTTAGCGCTGAACTTTGTAGCTCTTCAGTTCAAGACACAATTAGGAAAGGTCAGCTTGTTGTTGCCTTTGTGGTTTGACAGTCAGGGGAGCGGAACCGTGGGTGGATTGTTAAGGAGGGAGCTGCGGAGCTGACTGAGCGAAGACGTCCTCGTCCTGGCAGCATGAGGCCCAGCCCAGCCCAAGCCTGTCAGTGTTGGCGCACATCAAAAGCAGCAGTTTTCGAGGGCTTGGGCTACGCGCCCTAATTGGTTGTGTGTGGTGTGTGTAAATGGCCATCAATGCAAGTGACTACGAGAATATTCAAAAGCTGTGTTGGTCATGAAAACTAAAAAAAAATCAGTACCCCCCCCCCTCATAGTTAGCTCATGAGAGGTTTACTTACACAAAAATGTTCTGAGAGCAAAAAGAAAATTGATTTGTTCAGAGAGATAACATTGTAGAGGAAGTGAGGCCAAGCAACTAGAGGAGGGACCAACTAGTCAGATGTCTTGGTCCTACCTCCTCTACAGTGTGATTTGTCTGAACCAATAATTTCTCGTTCTGCCCTCAGAATATCTCGTTCTGCCTGTAGTAAATCTCTCACAAGCTCATAGTCAGGGGTGTGTACGAAGGAGGGGCCACAGGGACACTGGCCCTAGCTGAATGCTGATTGGCCCCTATGGGGCCATTTCCCCGGTCATTCACTCACACACAACACATTATTGGCTAATGATAGAATTGCCCCCTCTGTATGAATAATGCCCACTTTATGCCCCTCATTTAAAAAAACATCCTAGAATCACCCTTGCGTAGCGTCATCTTCATAATGGTGGCTGAACTTTCACTTTATCCCACCGTTATTTGTGCAAAATTGTCCCTAGATGTGACACCAGCCACCATGCAGTGTGTTTCTTTAGAGGAAGATATCCTGTACGCTTCAGGGAAGCTGCTCTCTGTGTGAGGAGCTGTTGAGGTGGGAAATGGTTTAGTTATGATGCTGGAACATGTCGTATCAGTCCCCCAGTTTCCTAAGACCTTGTGAATTGGATCCCACTCCCAGAGCAGGCGAGTCACAGACAGCGAGCACGTCTAATCACATCCGCTTTACAATGGGACATAATTTCCTCAAAGTTATTGCGATATTTTTGAGTTGGTGCCGAATAAAAATTCACCATCCATAAAAAAAATTACTTGTAGTTAAAACTTCGTATCTGCGACATTTGCGACACTGTAATTACTCTGTTAGCTGTTCCGTCCCTGGGAAAGACAGCCCTCACTTTAAAATTCATTGGGTGTAACAAGTGTTTAATTTTATTTTGTCATTCCACGACCGTAATGGAAATGTGAGTTTCGATAATGCATTTTGATGTTCTCAATTAGTTGCAATGAATTTAATGGAGAAAATGAGTTAAGAATATGCCCATCCCTGGACTACTATTATTAGTGTTATTTGATAATAATAATAATCAGCATTTGTACAGTATCACTGTAGTTTAGCAAATGTGACCCACCACAGGACACACTGTGTAGAGATGGATGGGTGGATATTTAGCAGCCACATGAGCTTTCTGGGTGATGTACTAGAGAAACATTAATCCAGTTCATTAGACTGGATGCTGATTAGATGGCCTGGTGTTTTCCCTCCAGTGGCCCAAATGGGAATTTAGTCAAGGCACCGTGGTTAAACACTCCTTCTCTTTTAATAAGTGATAACTTTTAATGACAGTGGTGGCTGAGGACCATGGTACAGCATCTGAATTAAAGTCTGGGATCCTTAGAAGTTCAAATCCCCTTCACTACACTGTGATACAGTTTCCTTATTTGGACCAGTGAAAAAGCGCCCCCTTCTGGCCACGCTGATATGAATCATGACGTTAACCCTCCTAATCCACTTTATAACCGTCCACGTGCAAGTTATGTCGCACATTCTTTGCTGATGCATATAAATAAGTCCAGTTTTCATGCCTCGCGGCTAGCCGGCTGCCTTTAAGTTATGCCAACATGTTGATACCAGTTTTATATTATTAAACAAACCCTCAGTAGAGGCTGCGAGCGGAATGAAGAGAGACGGTTCTGTTATTGATAGAAAAAAATGGTATTTTCCCATAGATCAAAGTATCCGTCTTGTCTCACAAACGTTTCCCTACGCTATATTTTTTTCAAAGACTTTTACAATGAAGATGTTAGGAATTTATAAATTGCTCTGAGTAAATCTGAACGTATGCCTTTGTTTATCTCGTGTAGTTTGCCATAGTGCTATTTTGACTGCTGTTATTTATTAATTGCCATATGAATTATAAATGTGTATTTTACCTGATTGCACACTCGGGCTCTAAATGGGGCTTTACTCGTCGTTTTCATAGAGGTGGGAGGTCTGTTTTAGGGTGAAAGCTGGGTATGAGATTAATGCGGACACAGATCACACGTCAGAATAGCGCAACCCCCATTTTCTTACCAGTGACGCAGATGACGTTTCATTAGCGCTCTTGTTTCATATACTGTGTCGGTTTGATATGTATAATGGCTTGTTTTAAACAAAACGTTACTGGTATAAACCCTAACATCTTGTTCAACTTTCCTTGGCTATTTGGGCTGGTTAATTGTCTATTTAATTCAAAAGATATGCAAATTACCGTCACCGCACCGTTTCCGGAATCGCGCGTTTGGGAATTGACTTTTTTAAAATTTTATTTTTAAGGTTTTCTTCATGGTAGCTGATTTGTCGACCTGATTAAACACCCCCCCCCCTTCTACAGTATCTGAATAATTTGACCCAGTCTAGGCTCGGATGTGTAGCACTGAGCCTCAGCTTTTCGCGGCCGGCTTCGGATTCGGATCCGGATTCGGATCGAGCGTTTCCGCGACGCGAGCCATTCCGTTTCCCATTGCTTCCTCTTGCCCGGCACCCCATGCCAAGACATCGCAAGTGTAATTTAAAAAAAGAAACCGTGGGCGTCGGGGTGAATACAAAACAGATGTGTTGTTGTGTCCCACGCAAAGTGAATTTAAAGTGGCTCCATTCGGCAGCGGAGTACGCCGAGCATTAGCTTTATTAAGGCACATTTTAAGAGCTGTGGAGGAGGAATTTATTTCAGGTGCCTCTCGGTGTAATTTACAGACCTGGCAGCAGGCTCCTCTAATAGGGACACATTCCCTTGTTCCTCGGAGGGATGTTTTTTCTACAACAATGAAGGTGACACAGCGAACCGGATCACATTTGATTATGAAAGCTGCTTTAAAGAAGCCTTTTGTGGGAATGGGGGACTGCAGCCATGTGTCCTGCTGAACAATGATCAATCTCCCCCCCCCTTTTTTTCCCCTCCATGCAGAACCTCCCTGAGGAGTTTCTTTACCTTCAGCTGCTGTTAATGTCTGCATCGATATATTGGAAGCTCTGATCCCAAAGACCCCCACTTCGGTAAACGCAGGGAGCTATCTGTCGTCACATTTTGCGAATTTCTGTAATTAAAAAGAGGCCCAGTCTCGTCTCGGCTGATGGATGACGGATGGCTGCTTTGGCGTAGTCATAGGTGTGTCGACAGCATGTTGGGGAAACCTGGCGAGATTCGGAACTGGCGTCAGGAGCGCAGGCACTGATGGCAGGTAGAGCAACTGCTGACTGGCACCCCCACGTTCCCTTTGGTGCCTGGTGGTTTCTGTTGTTGTGGGGGGATTCCAAAATGCCCTTGTATGAGTGAGGTAATTAGGTGGAGGTGTGTGGCCCAGCTGGTTTGGGGACCGTACCTGTGATGATACAGTTGCTGGTTCAGATCCTGTGGTGGGCAGAGTGATGTCACCATTGTGCCCTTGAGCAGGGCCTTAACCCCTAATTGCTCCGGGGACTGTTTGACCCCACTGTCTCAGTTATATGTTGCTATGTATAAAAGCATCTGCTATATACAGATTAGATCTCTTGGTGTCTGTCTACTTTGTTGATAGCATCCAGTTGCCCTGGCCTCTCTAGAGTCACTGTCCGTGTCCGAATTCAGGGGCTGCATCCTTCTACGGCTGGATTTGAAGACAGAATGCGTCACGGCGGTGCGACAAGACTGTCCCATTTTGAAGGCCTCTTCAGATGCAGTCCAGAAATGCGTCCTTCTTTTGCCGACGCAGCCCAACATATCCCGAGATTCATCGCACGCCCCCTCGAAGGATGCAGCCCCTGAATTTGGACACAGACGCTGTTACTCTGTACTGGAGAATGAGCCCAGAATTCCCATAGGGGAACCAGCCGCAGCCACCATTATCTGCAACACGCTCCAATTGCTCCCGCCAGCTCATGACTGCATTGATCATGAGATTAAAGGCTGCTCCTCGAAAAGTCTGTATTTTCTACCTCTTACAGCTGGAAAAATTTTAATATGGCTCTTCATGCATTGTTAGTAGTGTCACGATGGGGCTCATTCTTCCCGGTGAGCCATGAAAATGACAAGCCACCTCTTTGCCATAGTTTTTAATCAGTGTTTGTGTTCTCTTTTGAAAAGAATGTGTCCGCTTATTGACTCTCCTTCAAGCTTCCTCTTTATATTTAGCTTCCTCAGATAAAGGCACCATAATTGTGCCCATCTGTGACAAGGAGGGCCGCTCTCAGAGCAAAGAAATTAAACCTCTTAAAAGTCACTTAAGGCTACCAGACAAATTGTTGTGGCTTTGCCGTAATATAAATATCTGAATGGCGACATAGATGAATAGCTGGGGGAGACAACCCAAAATCAGCAGCTCAGAAATGATACACTCTAAAAAGCTGATTTGCGATACCAGGATTTATGAGACGGCAGATATTCCGTCACTTCAATGAAGGGAACAATATATATTGTCTGTCTTTAGCTGGCGCTTGTAAAAAGAAGACTCTAAATTGTTTTTTCCATACTGAGTAAAGACTTAATATCCTTGCAATACTTACCTTTTTAAGAAGAGATTACAGAAATTGCAGCTTGCCTGCAGATGCCTAATTCGAATCACCCTGGAAAAGATAGGCGATGGATGGTTCTGGTCATGCAAAATTATAGCTTAGCTAGAAGTGACTGGATCTTCATCACATCTGGGGACTCGAAGATGTTACGCTAAGTTACACCCTGACAGACAGCATCTCGCTTCTGCTGGGCGTCCCAGGAGATGTATCTTAAATAGACTAAATGTCGATATTATCATCTCCTTTATGTAACGCGATGCATTATCCCAGCGGAAAATATCCAAGGGGGACCCCCCTCTGTTCAGAGTGAAAATTATTCAAGGAGGACCACAAAGAAATATCGTACCCCCGACGGGCCTTCTGACTGTTACATGGTAGCAGTGGGGAGTCCCCAGCTCTGCTCTGTTTCCATTTGGGAGGGTCTCGGGGTTAAGAACCTTTGGCTAGTGTGATGGTGTGAGTCTCTGCCTGCTTCAGAAGCCTCACATTAAGGATGTGAGGAGTTAAACCTGGAGGTTACAGGTTAAAGTTCCAGGGAGATTCTGCAGGTTTATCCTAGAGTTTGATTTTTGTCAGAGGACTTGGGTGGTTTCCACTTTATCAACCTTGGTGATGGTAAAAGTTGTCATTTGGGATTATAAGATGTTTATTTGAAGTGCCCCCTGCTTCCCCCCCTTGCATTTTTTTGTGTCCTTTGGGTGTACCCCAGATCCTTCTCAATTCGCACACTGGCTTAGCCCACACTTCAGCAGTGAATACGCAGAGGTGGGCAGTTCAGGTCCAGAAAGTAAAAGTCCAGACTGAGATTTTGTTTCAACCAACCAGTTGAATATGAAGAGTCGCAGTCTCAGAGTACTCAACTGGTTGGTTGAAACAAAATCTGAACTACCCACCAGTATGAATATGAGCAGCTGTGTAAATAGTGAATCCATTGCTATAAATCCCTGTAAAGGCGGCAGAAATCGCCAATTCGACCATCTCGTGGTGTGTCGTTGATGCTCCCGCACGTCTCCAGCCATGAGGTCACATGGGGCTCCCCGCTGGTCGATGAGCAGAACTTTGGGACCGGAGTTGGGCCTCTGGGGCTGTGACCTCCAGCTTTGGAGAGTCTCAGACAGCCGTGGTGCAGTGGGGGGGGCAGTCGGGGCGCCAAAGCCAGCCTGTCTCGGACCACATGCGGGCATCCGGGCCCCTGGCCCATGTGCCGCATGCCCGGTGTGTGGCTTGTAGGTGGCGCCGGCCCACTTTCCTGTGCCCTCAGCGGGAAATGCCAGATGTGCTCTTTGAAACTCCCCTGCTTGGGTGGGGCGGTATAAATAAGTTTCTCCTCAGCCGGCTCAGGAGGAAATGAACAATTTGGAGACCCAGCTGAGCTCTGCTCTTGGAGGTGCCGCCTTCCATCAGCAGGTCCCCGTCCCCCCCCCGTCCCCCCCCAAAAAAAAAAAGATAAAAAAACAGAAGATTGAGCGTCCCGTTGAGGGGATGCTCCGTGTCGTGGTAAACGTTTCAGAGCCTTCTTGCTCTCGGCTTACCCGGACGCCGACGCCCCGTTACGCTCCGTTTCTCTCTCTGGTGTGTTCGCCGTGTAATGGAGAGTAGCCATATGGAGTGTCCTTTCCGTTATATGGAGTGTCCTTTCCGTTATATGGAGTGTCCTTTCCGTTATATGGAGTGTCCTTTCCGTTATATGGAGTGTCCT